>CAXIWF010001574.1:0-243912 GCA_964036045.1 Eutreptiella sp. 'Long Island Sound 2002' | reverse complement strand
CGCCCCCCATCGCCAGCCATTGCCCCCCCATTGCCCCCCATTGCCCCCCCATTGCCCCCCATCGCCCCCATCGCCCCCCACCGCCCCCCCTCGCCCCCCCTCGCCCCTCCTCGCCCCCATCGCCCCCCCAACGCCCCCCCCTCACCCCCCTCGCCCCCCCTCGCGCCCCCTCGCCACCCATCGCCCCCCATCGCCCCGAATCGCCCCCCCCACACCCCCCATCGCCCTTCATCGCCCCCCATCGCCCCCGCATCATCCCCCCCTATCGCCCCCCATCACCCCCCACCACCCCCCTCGCCCCCAATTGCCCCCCCATCGCCCCCCATCGCCCCCCCTCCCCCCCCTCGCCCCCCACCGCCCCCCCATCGCCCGCCATCGCCCCCCATCGCACCCCAGCGCCCCCTATCGCCCCCCATCGCCCCCCCTCGCCCCCCATCACGCCCCATCGCCCCCCATTGCTCCCCCATCGCCCCCGCTCACCCCCCTCGCCCCCCCCTCGCCCCCCATAGCCCGCCATCGCCCCCCGTCGCCCCCCCATGGCCGCCCAGGCGCCCCCCATCGACCCCCCATCGCCCCCCATCGCCCCCCATCGCCCCCCGTCGCCCCCCACCGCCCCCCCATCGCCCCCCCATAGCCCCCCATCGCCCCCCCATCACCCCTCATTGCCCCCCCATCACCCCCCACCACCCAGCATGGCCCCCGATCACCCCCAATTCGCCCCCCATCGCCCCCCATCCACCCCTTAGCGCCCCCCATCGCCCCCGGTAGCCCCCGATCGCCCCCCCCTTGCTCCCCATCGCCCCCCACCGCCCCCCCATTGCCCCCCATCAGCTCCCATCGCCCCCCATCGCTCCCCATCGCCCCCCATCGCCCCCCATCGCCCCCAATTGCCCCCCAATTGCCCCCCATCGCCCCCCATCGCCCCCCATCGCCCCCCGTCGCCCCCCATCGCCCCCCACCGCCCCCCATCGCCCCCCCATCGCCCCCCATTGCCCCCCATCGCCCCCGGTAGCCCCCCATCGCCCCCCATCACCCCTCATCGCCCCCCATCACCCCCACCGCCCCCCATGGCCCCCAATCACCCCCAATTCGCCCCCCATCGCCAACCATCCAACCTTAGCGCCCTCCATCGCCCCCGGTAGCCCCCCAGCGCCCCCCCTCGCCCCCGCTCGCTCCCCATCGCCCCCCACCGCCCCCCCATTGCCCCCCATCAGCTCCCATCGCACCCCATCGCTCCCCATCGCCCCCCATCGCCCCCCATCGCCCCCTATCCACCCTTAGCGCCCCCCATCGCCCCCGGTAGCCCCCCATGGCCCCCCCTCGCCCCCCCTCGCTCCCCATCGCCCCCCCATTGCCCCCCATCAGCTCCCATCGCCCCCCGTCGCCCCCCATCGCTCCCCATCGCCCCCCCATCGGCCCCCCATCGCTCCCCCCTCGCACCCCCTCACCCCCCCCTCGCCCCCCATCGCCCCCCCTCGCCCCCCCCTCGCCCCCCTCGCTCTCCCTCGCTGCCCATCGCCCCCCATCGCCAGCCATTGCCCCCCCATTGCCCCCCATCGCCCCCCATCGCAACCCCACCGCCCCCCCTCGCCCCTCCTCGCTCCCCATCGCCCCCCATCGCCAGCCATTGCCCCCCCATTGCCCCCCATCGCCCCCCCCTTCCCCCCCATCGCCCCCCATTGCCCCCCACCGCCCCCCCACGCCCCCCCCTCGCTCCCCCTTGCCCCCCATCGCCCGCCATGGCCCCCATCGCCCTCCATCGCCCCGCATCGCCCCCCATTGTCCCCGCATCGCCCCCCCATCGCCCCCAATCACCCCCCATCGCCCCCCGTCGCCCCCCACCGCCCCCCACCATCCCCCCTCGCCCCCCATCGCCCCCCATCGCCCCCCCGACGCCCCCCCTCGCCCCCATCGGCCCCCCCTCCCCCTCCTCGCCCCCCACCGCCCCCCATCGTCCCCCATTGCCCCCCATCGCACCCCAATGCCCCCTATCCCCCCCATCGCCCCCCTCGCCCCCCATCGCCCCCCATCGCCCCCATCGCACCCCCATTGCCCCATTGCCCCCCATCGCCTCCGATCGCCCCCTATCGCCCCCCATCGCCCCCTGTTCCCCCCGCGCCCCCCCATCGCCCCCCATCGCCCCCCATTGCTCCCCATTGCTCCCCCTCGCCCCCCCTCGCCCCCCATCGCCCCCCCCATCGCCCCCCACCTCGCCCCCCCAGCGCCCCCCCAACGCCCCCCCCGCGCCCCCTGGCCCCCCCCACTCGCCCCCCATTGCCCCCAATTTGCCCCCCATAGCCCCCCCAGTGCCCCCCATCGCCTCCCATCGCCCCCGATCGCCCCCGATCGCCCCCCCCTCGCTCCCCATTGCCCCCCCATTGCCCCCCCATTGCCCCCATCGCCCCCGCTCGCCCTGACTCGCCCCCCCATCGCCTCCCATTGCCAACCCTCGCCCCCCCCTCGCCCCCCATCGCCCCCCATCGCCCCCCCTCGCCCCCCATCGCCCCCCATCACCCTCCATCGCCCCCCATCGCCCTCCATCGCCCTACATCGCCCCCCACAGCCCCCCATCGCCTCCCATTGCCCCCATCGCACCCCACAGCCCCCCCCTCGCCCCCCCTCGCCCCCCAACGCCCCCCATCGCCCCTCCTCGCCCCTCCTCGCCCCCCATCGCCCCCCATTACCCCTGATCGCCCCCCCTCGACCCCCGTCGCCCCAGATCGCCCCCCCCTCGCCCCCCCTCATCCCCCATCGCCCCCCATCAACCCCCATCGCCCCCCATCGCCCTGCCTCACCCCCCTTGCCCCCCCCGCGCCCACCCTCGCCCCTGATCGCCCCCCATCGCCCCCCATCGCCCCCCGTCGCCGCCCATCGCCCCTTATCGCCCCCAATCGCCCCCCCCTCGCTCCCCATTGCCCCCCATTGCCCCCCGTCGCCCCCCATCGCCCCCCATTGCCCCCCCATTGCCCCTGCATTTCCCCCCATCGCCCCCCCCTCGCCCCACCTCGCCCCCCATCGCCCCCCATTGCCACCCCCTCGCCCCCCATCGCCCCCCATCGGTCCCCATCGCCCCCCGTCGCCCCCCATCGCCCCCCCATTGCCCCTAATCGCCCCCCATCGCCCCCACCGCCCCCCCCATCGCCCTCCACCTCGCCCCCTACTCGCCCCCCCAGCGCCTTCCCACGCCCCCCCCTCGCCCCCCATCGCCCCCCATCGCCCCCCATCGCCCCCCATCGTGCCCCATCGCCCCGCATCACCCCCCAACGCCCCCCATCGCCCCCCATTGCCCAAGCGGCCCTCCTGGCCCCCCCTCGCCCCCCATCGCCCCCCATCGCCCCCCATCGCCCCCCCATGGCCCCCCATCGCCCCGCATCGCTCTGGATCGCCCCCCCCTTGCCCCCCCTAACCCCGACTCGCTCCCCATCGCCCCCATCGCCCCCCATTGCCCCCCCATTGCCCCGGATCGCCGCGCATTGGCCCCCACCGCCCCCTTTCGCCCCCCCTCGCCGCTCCTCGCCCCCCATCGCTCCCTAGCTCCCCCCCTCGCCCCCTGTCAGCCCCCTCGCCCACCATCGCCCCCCATCGCCCCCGATCGCCCCCCATCGCCCCCCCTCGCCCCCCATCGCCCCCCTCGCCCCCCAGCGCCCCCCGTCGCCCCCGTCGCCCCCCGTCGCCCCCATCGCCCCCAATCACCCCCCCGCGCCCCTCCTCGCACCCCATCGCCCCCCATTGCCCCCCATTGCCTCCCATCGCCACCCCTCGTTCACCGTCGCCCCCCGTCGCCCCCATCGCCCCCCCTCGCCCCCCCCTCACCTCCATCGCCCCCCATCGCCCCCCATCGCCCCCCATCGCCCCCAATGGCCCCCCCATGGCCCCCCATCGACCCTTAGCGCCCCCCATTGCCCCCCATCGCCCCCGCTCGCCCCCCATCGCCACCCTCTCGCACTCCCTCGCCCCCCCATCGCCCCCCATCGGCCCCCGTCGCCCCCATCGCCCCCCACCGCCCCCCATCGCCCCCCATTGCCCCCCATCGCCCCCCATAACCCCTCATCGCCCCCAATCACCCCTCATCGCCCCCCATAACCCCCCACCACCCCCCATCACCCCCAATCGCCCCCGATCGCCCCCCATCCACCCTTAGCACCCCCCATTGCCCCCGATAGCCCCCCATTGCCCCCCATCGCCCCCGCTCGCCCCCCCTCGCTCCCCATCGCCCCCCATTGCCCCCCCATTGCCCCCCATCAGCTCTCATCGCCCCCCATCGCCCACCATCGACCCTTAGCGCCCCCATTGCCCCCCATCGCCCCCGCTCGCCCCCCATCGCCACCTCTCGCACTCCCTCGCCCCCCATCGCCCCCCATCGGCCCCCGTCGCCCCCCATCGCCCCCCACCCCCCCCCATCGCCCCCGATCGCCCCCCATTGCCCCCCATCGCCCCCCATAACCCCTCATCGCCCCCCATAACCCCTCATCGCCCCCAATCACCCCTCATCGCCCCCCATAACCCCCCACCACCCCCATCACCCCCCAATCGCCCCCGATCGCCCCCCATCGCCCCCCATCCAACTTAAGCACACCCCCATTGCCCCCGATAGCCCCCCATCGCCCCCCATCGCCCCCGCTCGCTCCCCATCGCCCCCCCATTGCCCCCCCATTGCCCCCCATCACTCTCCCCCCCCATCGCTCCCCATCGCCCCCATCGCCCCCCATCGCCCCCCTCGCCCCCCATCGCCCCCCTCGCCCCCCTCGCTCCCCCCTCGATCCCATCGCCCCCCATCGCCGCCCTCGCCCCCCCTCGCCCCCTATCGCCCCTATCGCCCCCATCGCCCTCTCCCCCTCCCCTCGCCCCCCATCGCCAGCCATTGCCGCCCCATCGCCCCCCCTTCGCCCCCCCCTCGCCCCCCGTCGCCCCCCCTCACCCCCCCTCCCCCCTCGCTCCCCCTCGCCCCCCATCGCCCCCCATCGCCCCCCCTCGCCCCCCGTCGCCCCCCATCGCCCCCTCCCCCCGGTCGGCCCCCCATCGCCCCCCCATCGCCCCCGCCATCGCCCCCCCATCGCCCCTCCATCATCCCCCATCGCCCCCCACCGCCCGCCAGCGCCCCCCAGCGCCCCCACCACCCCCCCTCGCCCCCCGATTTCCCCATCGCCCCCCATCGCCCCACACCGCCCCCCTCGCCCCAATCGCCCCCAATCGCCCCCGCCTCCCCCCCCTCGCCCCCCATCGCCCCCCATTGCCCGCCATCGCCCCCCATTGCCCCCAATTGCCCCCCATCGCCCCCCATCGCACCCCAGCGCCCCCCATCGCTCCCCCTCGCGCCCCATCGCCCCCCATCAAACCCCCATTGCCCCCCATCGCCTTCGATCGCCCCCCATCGCCCCCCCTCGCCCCCCATCCCCCCCCGCGCCCCCGCTTGCCCCCCATCGCCCCCCATTGCTGCCCATCGCTCCCCCTCGCCCCCCCTCGCCCCCCGTCGCCCCCCATCGCCCCCCGTCGCCCCCCATCGCCCCCCATCGCCCTCCCTCGCCCCCCATCGCCACCCCTCGTTCACCGTCGCCCCAATCGCCCCCCTTGCCCCCCCTCACCCCCCATCGCCCCCCATCGCCCCCCATCGCCCCCCATCGCCCCCCATGGCCCCCCATCGACCCTTAGCGCCCCCCATTGCCCCCGATAGCCCCCCATAACCCCTCATCGCCCCCAATCACCCCTCATCGCCCCCATAACCCGCCACCCGCCCCCCACGGGCCCCCATCACCCCCAATCGCCCCCGATCGCCCCCCATCGCCCCCAGTCCACCCTTAGCGCCCCCTATTGCCCCCGATAGCCCCCCATCGCCCCCCATCGCCCCCGCTCGCCCCCCCTCGCTCCCCATCGCCCCCCATTGCCCCCCCATTGCCCCCCATCAGCTCTCATCGCTCCCCATTGCCCCCATCGGCCCCCATCGCTCCCCCTCGCCCCCCTTCGCCCCCCCTCGATCCCCATCGCCCCCCATCGCCACCCCTCGACCCCCATCGCCCCCCATCGCCCCCATCGCTCTCCCTCGCTCCCCATTGCCCCCCATCGCCAGCCATTGCCCCCCTATTGCCCCCCATCGCCCCCCCTCGCCCCCCCTCACCCCCCTCGCCCCCCCTCGCTCCCCCTCGCCGCCCATCGCCCCCCATCGCCCCCCATCGCCCCCCATCGCCCCCCCACGCCCCCCATCGCCCTCGGTGTCCCCCCATCGCCCCCCATCGCCCCCGCATCGCCCCCCCATCGCCCCCCATCACCCCCCATCACCCCCCACCGCCCCCCCCCCGCCCCCAGCGCCCCCCCACCACCCCCCCTCGCCCCCCGATTTCCCCATCGCCCCCCATCGCCCCCCCCTCCCCCCCCTCGCCCCCCATTGCCCCCCATTGCCCCCCATCGCCCCCATCGCACCCCAGCGCCCCCCATCGCTCCCCATCGCCCCCCCCTCGCCCCCCATCGCCCCCCATCGCCCCCCATCGCCCCCGCATCGCCCCCCCATCGCCCTCCATCATCCCCCATCGCCCCCCACCGCCCCCCAGCGCCCCCCAGCGCCCCCCACCACCCCCCCCTCGCCCCCCGATTTCCCCCATCGCCCCCCATCGCCCCACACCGCCCCCCCCTCGCCCCAATCGCCCCCCGCCTCCCCCCCCTCGCCCCCCATTGCCCCCCATTGCCCGCCATCGCCCCCCATTGCCCCCCCATCGCCCCCCATCGCACCCCAGCGCCCCCCATCGCTCCCCATCGCTCCCCCTCGCGCCCCATCGCCCCCCATCGCCCCCCATCGCACCCCCATTGCCCCCCATCGCCTTCGATCGCCCCCCATCGCCCCCCATCGCCCCCCATTGCCCCCCCTCGCCCCCCATCCCCCCCCGCGCCCCCGCTTGCCCCCCATCGCCCCCCATCGCCCCCCATTGCTGCCCATCGCTCCCCTCGCCCCCCGTCGCCCCCCATCGCCCCCCGTCGCCCCCCATCGCCCCCCATCGCCCTCCCTCGCCCCCATCGCGCCCCATCGCCACCCCTCGTTCACCGTCGCCCCCCTCGCCCCCCCTCACCCCCCATCGCCCCCCATCGCCCCCCATCGCCCCCAACGGCCCCCCATGGCCCCCCATCGACCCTTAGCGCCCCCCATTGCCCCCGATAGCCCCCCATAACCCCTCATCGCCCCCAATCACCCCTCATCGCCCCCCATAATCCGCCACCGCCCCCCATCACCCCCAATCGCCCCCGATCGCCCCCCATCGCCCCCATTCCACCCTTAGCGCCCCCTATTGCCCCCGATAGCCCCCCATCGCCCCCGCTCGCCCCCCCTCGCTCCCCATCGCCCCCCATTGCCCCCCCATTGCCCCCCATCAGCTCTCATCGCCCCCCATCGCCCCCCATCGCTCCCCATTGCCCCCCATCGGCCCCCATCGCTCCCCCTCGCCCCTCCTCGCCCCCCTTCGCCCCCCCTCGATCCCCATCGCCCCCCATCGCCGGCCCTCGCCCCCCCTCGACCCCCATCGCCCCCATCGCTCTCCCTCGCTCCCCATCGCCCCCCATCGCCCCCCATCGCCCCCCATCGCCCCCCATCGCCCCCCCACGCCCCCCATCGCCCTCGGTGTCCCCCCATCGCCCCCCATCGCCCCCGCAATCGCCCCCCCATCGCCCCCCATCACCCCCCATCACCCCCCACCGCCCCCCAGCGCCCCCCACCACCCCCCCCTCGCCCCCCGATTTCCCCATCGCCCCCCATCACCCCACACCGCCCCCCCCCTCGCCCCAATCGCCCCCCATTGCCCCCCATTGCCCCCCATCGCCCCCCATCGCACCCCAGCGCCCCCCATCGCTCCCCATCGCCCCCCCCTCGCCCCCCATCGCCCCCATCGCCCCCCATCGCCTCCGATCGCCCCCCATCGTCCCCCATTGCCCCCCCTCGCCCCCCACCCCCCCCCGCGCCCCCGCTTGCCCCCCATCGCCCCCCCCATCGCCCCCCCATTGTTGCCCATCGCTCCCTTGCCCCCCCTCGCCCCCCGTCGCCCCCCATCGCCCCCCGTCGCCCCCCATCGCCCCCCCCATCGCCCCCCCCTACCCCCCATCGCGCCCCATCGCGCCCCATCGCCCCCCATCGCCCCGCATTGCCCCCCATCGCCCCCTATCGCCCCCCATCGCCCCCCATCGTTCCCCATCGCCCCCCCTCGCCCCCCATCGCCCCCCATCGCCCCCCATCGCTGCCCCATTGCCCACCTCTCGCACTCCCTCGCCCCCTATCGCCCCCCATCGCCCCCCATTGCCCCCCCTCGCCCCCCATCGCCGCCCATCCCCCCCCGCGCCTCCGCTTGCCCCCCATCGCCCCCCATCGCCCCCCATTGCTGCCCATCGCCCCCCCTCGCCCCCCATCGCCCCCCATCGCCCCCCATCGCCCCCCATCGCCCCCCATTGCCCCCCATTGCCCCCGACTCGCCCCCCCAGCGCCCTCCATCGCCCCCCATCGCCCCCCATCGCCCCCGCTTGCCCCCCATCGCCCCCCATTGCTGCCCATCGCTCCCCCCTCGCCCCCCCTCGCCCCCCAACGCCCCCCATCGCCTCCGATCGCACCCCATCGCCCCCCATTGCCCCCCATGGCCCCCCCTCGCCCCCCATTGCCCCCTATTGCCCCCCATCCCCTCCCGCGCCCCCACTTGCCCCCCATTGCCCCCCATCGCCCCCCATCGCCCCCCATTGCCCCAAATTGCCCCCCATTGCCCCCCATTGCCGCCCCAGTGCCCCCCATCGCCCCCCCTCACCCCCCCTCGCCACCCATTGCCGGCCATTGCCCCCCATCGCCCCCGATCGCCCCCGATCGCCCCCCCTCGCTCCCCATGGCCCCCCATTGCCCCCCCATTGCCCCCCCATTGCCCCCCCTCGCGCCACCGTCGCCCCCCATCGCCCCCCATTGCCAACCCTCGCCCCCCTTCGCCCCCTATCGCCCCCCCCACGCCCCCCATCGCCCCCGATCGCCCCCCACCCGCCCCCCTCTCGCCCCCCCTCACTCCCCGCCCCTCATCGCCCCCCCTCACCCCCCCTCGCCCCCCCTCGCCCCGCCCTGGCCCCCCCTCGCCGCCCATCGCCCCCCCTCGCCCCCCCTCGCTCCCCCTCGCACCCCATCGCCCCCCATCGCCCCCCATCGCCCCCGCATCGCCCCCCATCACCCCCCCTCACCCCCCTTGCCCCGCCTCGCCCCCCATCGCCCCCCGTCGCCCCCCATCGCCCCCCATCGCCCCCGATCGCCCCTCCTCGCCCCCCATCGCCCCCCATGGCCCCCCATGGCCCCCCATCGCGACCACGTCACGACCACCTCGCGACCACTTCGCGACCACTTCGCGACCACTTCGCGACCACTTCGCGACCACGTCGTGACCACTCGCGACCACGTCGCGACCACTTCGCGACCACTTCGCGACCACTTCGCGACCACTTCGCGACCGCTTCGAGACCACTTCGCGACCAATTCGCGGACCAACTCGCAACCCCTTCGCAACCACTTCACGACCACTTCGCGACCACTTCGCGACCACTTTGCAACCACGTCACGAGCACTTCGCAACCACTTCGCGACCTCTTCGCAACCTCTTCGCGACCACTTGGCGACCACTTCGCGACCACTTCGCAACCACTTCGCAACCACTTCGCGACCTGTTCGCAACCCATCGCCCCTCATCGACCCCAAGCGGCCCCCATCGCCCCGCATCGCCCCCCATCGCCCCCCATCGCTCCCCATCGCCCCCCCTAGTCCCCCATCGCCCCCCATCGCCCCCCCATCGCCCCCCCAGGGCCCCCCAGCACCTCCCATGGCCCCCAATCGCCCCCCATCGCCCCCCATCGCCCCCCCACCTCGCCCCCCGATCGCCCCCCCACGCCCCCCATCGCCCTTCATCGCCCCCCATCGCCCCCCATCGCCCCCCAAGGCCCCCCATCGCCCCCATCGCCCCGCATCGCCCCCCACCGCCCCTGATCGCCCCCCATTGCCTCCCAGCGCCCCCCCCCGCCCCCCCTCGCCCCCCCTCGCCCCCCAACGGCCCCTCCTCGCCGCCCATCGCCCCCCTTCGCGACCACTTGGCGACCATGTCGCGACCACTTCCCGACCACTTCGCGACCACTTCGCGACCACTTCGCGACCAACTCGCGACCACTTCGCAACCACTTCGCGACCACTTCGCGACCACTTCGCGACCACTCCGCCACCACTTCGCGCCCCCTTCGCGACCACTTCGTGACCACTTCGCGACCACTTCGCCACCACTTCGCAACCACTTCGCGACCACTTCGCGACCACTTCGCGACCACTCCACCACCACTTCGCGACCCCTTCGCGACCACTTCGCGACCACTTCGCGACCACTTTGCGACAACTTCGCGACCACTTCTTGACCACTTCGCGACAACTTCGCGACCAGTTCGCAACCACTTCGCGACCACTTCGCGACCACTTCGCAACCACTTCGCGACCTCTTCGCGACCTCTTCGCGACCTCTTCGCGACCTCTTCGCGACCACTTCGCGACCATTGCGCCACCACTTCGCGTCCACTTTGCGACCACTTTGCGACCACTTCGCGACCACTTCGCGACCACTTCGCGACCACTTCGCAACCACTTCGCGACCACTTCGCGACCACTTCGCGACCAGTTGGCAACCACGTCGCGACCACCTTGCGGACTTTGCGACCACTTCGCAACCACTTTGCGACCACTTCGCGACCACTTTGCGACCACTTCGCGACCACTTCGCGACCACTTCGCGACGTCTTTGCGCCCACTTCGTGACCTCTTCGCGACCTCTTCGCGACCACTTCGCGACCACTTCGCGACCACTTCGCGACCACTTCGCGACCACTTCGCAACCACTTCGCGACCACTTCGCGACCACTTCGCGACCACTTCGCGACCACTTTGCGACACCTTCGCGACCATCGCTCCCCATCGCCCCCCCTAGCCCCCCATCGCCCCCCCATGGACCCCCATGGCCCCCCCAGCGCCCCCCCAGCCCCTCATCGCCCTCCATCGCCCCGCATCGCCCCCCATCGCCCCCCCTCATCCCCCTCGCCCCCCCTCGCTCCCCCTCGCCCCCCATCGCCCCCCATCGCCCCCCATCGCCCCCCATCGCCCTCCATGGCCCCCCTTCGCCCCCCATCGCCCCCGCATCGTCCCCCCATCGCCCCTCATCACCCCCCATCGCCCCCTGCCGCCCCCCACCGCCCCCCACCACCCCCCCACCGCCCCTCATCGCCCCCCATCGCCCCCCGTCGCCCCCCATCGCCCCCCCATTGCCCCCCCAATCGCCCCCCATCGCCCCGGATCGCCCCCGCTCGGCCCCCATCGCCCCCCATTGCCCCCAATCGCCCGCCATTGCCCCCCCATTGCCCCCCCGATAGCCCCCCATCGCCCCCACTCGCCCCCCCTCGCGCCCCATCGCCCCCCCCCATTGCCCCCCCCATCGCCCCCCGTAGTCCCCCATCGCCCCCGATCGCCCCCCCCTCGCCCCCCATCGCCACCAATCGCCCCCTATCGCCCCCCATCGCCCCTCACCGCCCCCCACCGCCTCCCACCGCCCCTCACCCCCCCACCGCCCCCCCATCGCCCCCCATTGCCCCCCCCTCGCCCCCCATGGCCCCCCATTGCCCCTCAACGCCCCCCCCTCGCCCCCCATCGACCCCCATCGCCCCCCCTCGCCCCCCATCGCCCCCCATCGCCGCCTGATCGCCCCCCATCGGCCCCCATCGCCCCCCCATCCCCGCGCATCGCCCGCCCCCGCCCCCCCTCGCCCCCCATCGCCCCCCACCGCCCCCCATCTCCCCCTGTCACCCCCAATCGCCCCCCATTCGCCCCCCATCACCCCAGATCGGTCCCCATCGCCTCCGATCGCCCCCCATCGCCCCCCATCGCCCTCCATCGCCCCCCATCGCCCCCCCCATCGCCCCGCCTCGGCCCCCCTCGCCCCCCCTCGCCCCCCCCCCTCGCCCCGCTCGCCCCCCCTCGCCCCCCCCCCATCGCCAACCCCCCATCGCCCCCCATCGCCCCCCCACCGCCCCGCCTCGCCACTCATTGCCCCCCATCGCCCACCAGCACCCCCCGTCGCCCTGCGGTCGCCCCCCCTTGCACCCACTCGCATCCCCTCGCCGCCCCTCGCCCCCCATCGCCCCCCATTGCACCCCATCAACCCCCATCGCCCGCCCTCGCCCCCCCCTCGCCCACCCTCGCCCCCCCTTGCCCCCTCTCGCCCCCATCGCCCCTCATCGCCCCGGATCGCCCCCCCCTGTCGCCCCCCATCACCGCCCCATCGCCCCCCCTTCGCCCCGCATGGCCCCCCATCGCCCCCCATCGCCCCCCACCGCCCCCCACCGCCCCCCATCGCCCCCCCTAGCCCCCATCGCCCCCCGTCGCCCCGGATCCCCCCCCCCTGTCGCGCCCCGTCGCCCCCCATCGCCCCCCATCGCCCCCGATCGCCCCCCCATCACCCCCCCATCGCCCCCCCTCGCCCCCCACCCCCCCCCGCGCCCCCGCTTGCCCCCCATCGCCCCCCATCGCCCCCCATTGTTGCCCATCGCTCCCTTGCCCCCCCTCGCCCCCCGTCGCCCCCCATCGCCCCCCGTCGCCCCCCATCGCCCCCCCCATCGCCCCCCCCTACCCCCCATCGCGCCCCATCGCCCCCCATTGCCCCCCATCGCCCCCCATCGCCCCGCATTGCCCCCCATCGCCCCCTATCGCCCCCCATCGCCCCCCATCGTTCCCCATCGCCCCCCATCGCCCCCCATCGCCCCCCATCGCTGCCCCATTGCCCACCTCTCGCACTCCCTCGCCCCCTATCGCCCCCCATCGCCCCCCATTGCCCCCCCTCGCCCCCCATCGCCGCCCATCCCCCCCCGCGCCTCCGCTTGCCCCCCATCGCCCCCCATCGCCCCCCATTGCTGCCCATCGCCCCCCCTCGCCCCCCATCGCCCCCCATCGCCCCCCATCGCCCCCCATCGCCCCCCATTGCCCCCCATTGCCCCCGACTCGCCCCCCCAGCGCCCTCCATCGCCCCCCATCGCCCCCCATCGCCCCCGCTTGCCCCCCATCGCCCCCCATTGCTGCCCATCGCTCCCCCTCGCCCCCCCTCGCCCCCCATCGCCCCCCATCGCCTCCGATCGCACCCCATCGCCCCCCATTGCCCCCCATGGCCCCCCCTCGCCCCCCATTGCCCCCTATTGCCCCCCATCCCCTCCCGCGCCCCCACTTGCCCCCCATTGCCCCCCATCGCCCCCCATCGCCCCCCATCGCCCCCCATTGCCCCCAATTGCCCCCCATTGCCCCCCATTGCCGCCCCAGTGCCCTCCATCGCCCCCCCTCACCCCCCCTCGCCACCCATTGCCGGCCATTGCCCCCCATCGCCCCCCAGCGCCCCCGATCGCCCCCCCTCGCTCCCCATGGCCCCCCATTGCCCCCCCATTGCCCCCCCTCGCGCCACCTCGCCCCCCATCGCCCCCCATTGCCAACCCTCGCCCCCCTTCGCCCCCTATCGCCCCCCCCACGCCCCCCATCGCCCCCGATCGCCCCCCACCGCCCCCCTCTCGCCCCCCCTCACTCCCCCGCCCCTCATCGCCCCCCATCGCCCCCCCTCACCCCCCTCGCCCCGCCCTGGCCCCCCCTCGCCGCCCATCGCCCCCCCTCGCCCCCCCTCGCTCCCCCTCGCACCCCATCGCCCCCCATCGCCCCCCATCGCCCCCGCATCGCCCCCGCATCGCCCCCCATCACCCCCCCTCACCCCCCTTGCCCCGCCTCGCCCCCCATCGCCCCCCATCGCCCCCCATCGCCCCCGATCGCCCCTCCTCGCCCCCCATCGCCCCCCATGGCCCCCCATGGCCCCCCATCGCGACCACGTCACGACCACCTCGCGACCACTTCGCGACCACTTCGCGACCACTTCGCGACCACTTCGCGACCACTTCGCGACCACGTCGTGACCACTCGCGACCACGTCGCGACCACTTCGCGACCACTTCGCGACCACTTCGCGACTACTTCGCGACCACTTCGAGACCACTTCGCGACCACTTCGCGACCAACTCGCAACCCCTTCGCAACCACTTCACGACCACTTCGCGACCACTTCGCGACCACTTTGCAACCACGTCACGAGCACTTCGCAACCACTTCGCGACCTCTTCGCGACCTCTTCGCAACCTCTTCGCGACCACTTGGCGACCACTTCGCGACCACTTCGCAACCACTTCGCAACCACTTCGCGACCTGTTCGCAACCCATCGCCCCTCATCGACCCCAAGCGGCCCCCATCGCCCCGCATCGCCCCCCATCGCCCCCCATCGCTCCCCATCGCCCCCCCTAGTCCCCCATCGCCCCCCATCGCCCCCCCATCGCCCCCCCAGGGCCCCCCAGCACCTCCCATGGCCCCCAATCGCCCCCCATCGCCCCCCATCGCCCCCCCCATCGCCCCCCACCTCGCCCCCCGATCGCCCCCCCACGCCCCCCATCGCCCTTCATCGCCCCCCAGCGCCCCCCATCGCCCCCCAAGGCCCCCCATCGCCCCCCATCGCCCCGCATCGCCCCCCACCGCCCCTGATCGCCCCCCATTGCCTCCCAGCGCCCCCCCCCGCCCCCCCTCGCCCCCCCTCGCCCCCCAACGGCCCCTCCTCGCCGCCCATCGCCCCCCTTCGCGACCACTTGGCGACCATGTCGCGACCACTTCGCGACCACTTCGCGACCACTTCGCGACCACTTCGCGACCAACTCGCGACCACTTCGCAACCACTTCGCGACCACTTCGCGACCACTTCGCGACCACTTTGCGACAACTTCGCGACCACTTCGCGACCACTTCGCGACCACTTCGCGACCACTTTGCGACAACTTCGCGACCACTTCTTGACCACTTCGCGACAACTTCGCGACCAGTTCGCAACCACTTCGCGACCACTTCGCGACCACTTCGCAACCACTTCGCGACCTCTTCGCGACCTCTTCGCGACCTCTTCGCGACCTCTTCGCGACCACTTCGCGACCATTGCGCCACCACTTCGCGTCCACTTTGCGACCACTTTGCGACCACTTCGCGACCACTTCGCGACCACTTCGCGACCACTTCGCAACCACTTCGCGACCACTTCGCGACCACTTCGCGACCAGTTGGCAACCACGTCGCGACCACCTTGCGGAGTTTGCGACCACTTCGCAACCACTTTGCGACCACTTCGCGACCACTTTGCGACCACTTCGCGACCACTTCGCGACCACTTCGCGACGTCTTTGCGCCCACTTCGTGACCTCTTCGCGACCTCTTCGCGACCACTTCGCGACCACTTCGCGACCACTTCGCGACCACTTCGCGACCACTTCGCAACCACTTCGCGACCACTTCGCGACCACTTCGCGACCACTTTGCGACACCTTCGCGACCATCGCTCCCCATCGCCCCCCCTAGCCCCCCATCGCCCCCCCATGGCCCCCCATGGCCCCCCCAGCGCCCCCCCAGCCCCTCATCGCCCTCCATCTTTCGCATCGGCCCCCATCGCCCCCCCTCACCCCCCTCGCCCCCCCTCGCTCCCCCTCGCCCCCCATCGCCCCCCATCGCCCCCCATCGCCCCCCATCGCCCCCCTTCGCCCCCCATCGCCCCCGCATCGTCCCCCCATCGCCCCTCATCACCCCCCATCGCCCCCTGCCGCCCCCCACCGCCCCCCACCACCCCCCCACCGCCCCTCATCGCCCCCCATCGCCCCCCCCTCGCCCCCCATTGCCCCCCATCGCCCTCCATGGCCCCCCATTGCCCCCCATCGCACCCCAGCGCCCCCCAGCGCCCCCTATGGCCCCCCATCGCCCCCCATCGCTCTCCATCGCCCCCCCTCGCCCCCCATCGCCCCCCATCGCAACCCCATTGCCCCCCATCGCCCCCCATTGCCCCCCATTGCCCCCCCTCGCCCCCCGCGTCCCCACTTGCCCCCCATCGCCCCCCATTGCCCCCCATTGCTGTCCATCGCTCCCCCTCGCCCCCCCTCGCCCCCCATCGCCCCCCATCGCCTCCGATCGCCCCCCATCGCCCCCCATCGCCCCCCATTCCCCCCCGCGCCCCCTCTTGCCCCCCATCGCCCCCCGTTGCCCCCAATGGCCCCCCATTGCCCTCCATTGCCGCCCTAGTGCCCCCCATCGCCCTTCCGCGCCCCCCCTCGCCACCCATCGCCCGCCATTGCCCCCCATCGCCCCCCAGCGCCCCCCATCGCCCCCGATTGCCCCCCCCCGATCCCCCTCGCTCCCCCTCGCCCCCCATCGCCTCCGATCGCCCCCCATCGCCCCCCATCGCCCCCCATCGCCCCCCATCGCCCCCCATTCCCCCCCGCGCCCCCTCTTGCCCCCCATCGCCCCCCATCGCCCCCCGTTGCCCCCCATTGCCCTCCATTGCCGCCCCAGTGCCCCCCATCGCCCTTCCTCGCCCCCCATCGCCCCCCATCGCCCCCCATTCCCCCCCGCGCCCCCTCTTGCCCCCCATCGCCCCCCGTTGCCCCCCATTGCCCTCCATTGCCGCCCCAGTGCCCCCCATCGCCCTTCCTCGCCCCCCATCGCCCCCCCATTGCCCCCCAAATTGGCCCCCATTGCCCCCCCTCGCCCCACCTCGCCCCCCACTGCCAACCCTCGCCCCCCTTCGCCCCCTATCGCCCCCCATCACCCCCCCCTCGCCCCCCATCGCCCCACAACGCCCCCCCTCGCCCCCCCCTGGCCCTCCTCGCCCCCCATCGCCCCCCCCTCTTGCCCCCCATCGCCCCCCATCGCCCCCCGTTGCCCCCAATGGCCCCCCATTGCCCTCCATTGCCGCCCCAGTGCCCCCCATCGCCCTTCCTCGCCCCCCCTCGCAACCCATCGCCCGCCATTGCCCCCCATCGCCCCCCAGCGCCCCCCATCGCCCCCGATTGCCCCCCCCCCGATCGCCCTCGCTCCCCATCGCCCCCCATCGCCCCCCATTGCCCCCCCAATGCCCCCCAAATTGCCCCCCATTGCCCCCCCTCGCCCCCCCTCGCCCCCCATTGCCAACCCTCGCCCCCCTTCGCCCCCTATCGCCCCCCATCACCCCCCCATCGCCCCCCCCTCGCCCCCCATCGCCCCACAACACCCCCCCTCGCCCCCCCTCGCCCCCCCCCTGACCCTCCTCGCCCCCCATCGCCCCCCATCGGCCCCCCTCGCCCCCCCCTCGCCCCCCATCGCCCCCCATCGCCCTCCCTCGCCCCCCCTCGCCCCCCCTCGCCCCCCATCGCCCCCCATTGCCCCCGCATCGCCCCCGCATCGCCCCCCATCGCAACCCCTCACCCCCCTTGCCCCGCCTCGCCCCCCATCGCCCCCCTTCGCCCCCCATCGCCTCCGATCGCCCCCCATCGCCCCCCATCGCCCCCCGTTGCCCCCCACCGCCCCCCACCGCCCCCCATGGCCCCCCATGGCCCCCCATGGCCCCCCATCGCGACCACCTTACGACAACCGCGCGACCAGTTCGCGACCACTTCGCGACCACTTCGCAACCACTTCGCCACCACTTCGCGACCACTTCGCGACCACATCGCGACCACTTCGCAGCCACTTCGCGACCACTTCGCGACCACTTCGCGACCACTTCGCGACCAACTCGCGACCCCTTCGCAACCACTTCGCGAGCACTTCGCGACCACTTCGCGACCACGTCGCAACCACGACGCGAGCACTTTGCGACCATTTCGCGACCACTTCGCGACCACTTCGCTACCACTTCGCGACCACTTCGCGACCTGTTCGCAACCCATCGCCCCCCATCGACCCCCAGCAGCCCCCATCGCCCCGCATCGCCCCCCATCGCCCCCCATCGCTCCCCATCGCCCCCCCTAGCCCCCCATCGCCCCTACATCGCCCCCCCATGGACCCCCAGCGCCTCCCATCGCCCCCAATTGCCCCCCATCGCCCCCCATCGCCCCCCCCATCGCCCCCCTCTCGCCCCCCCAGCGCCCCCCCACGCCCCCCATTGCCCCCGATCGCCCCCCAGCGCCCCCCATCGCCCCCGATCGCCCCCGAAGGCCCCCCATCGCCCCCCATCGCCCCGCATCGCCCCTGACCGCCCCCCATTGCCCCCCATCGCCCCCCATTGCCCCCCATCGCCCCCCATCGCCCACGCGCCCCTCATCGCCCCCCATCGCCCCCCTTTGCGACCACGTCGCGACAACTTCGCGACCACTTCGCAACCACTTCACGATCTCTTCGCAACCTCTTCGCGACCTCTTCGCGATCTCTTCGCGACCACTTCGCGACCACTTCGCAGCCACTTCGCGACCACTTCGCGACCACTTCGCGACCACTTTTCGACCAACTCGCGACCCCTTCGCAACCACTTCGCGACCACTTCGCGACCACTTCGCGACCACGTCGCAACCACGTCGCGAGCACTTTGCGACCATTTCGCGACCACTTCGCGACCACTTCGCGACCACTTCGCTACCACTTCGCGACCACTTCGCGACCACTTCGCGACCTGTTCGCAACCCATCGCCCCCCATCGACCCCCAGAAGCCCCCATCGCCCCGCATCGCCCCCCATCGCCCCCCATCGCTCCCCATCGCCCCCCTAGCCCCCCGATCGCCCCCCCATGGACCCCCAGCGCCTCCCATTGCCCCCAATCGCCCCCCATCGCCCCCCATCGCCCCCCCAATCGCCCCCCTCTCGCCCCCCCAGCGCCCCCCCACGCCCCCCAGTGCCCCCAATCGCCCCCCAACGCCCCCGATCGCCCCCCAAGGCCCCCCATCGCCCCCCATCGCCCCGCATCGCCCCCCACCGCCCCCCACCGCCCCCCATTGCCCCCCATCGCCCCCCATTGCCCCCCATCGCCCCGCATCGCCCACGCGCCCCTCATCGCCAACCATCGCCCCCCTTCGCGACCACTTCGCGACCACGTCGCGACCACTTCGCGACCAACTAGGGACCACTTCGCAACCACTTCGCGACCACTTTGCGACCACTTCGCGACCACTTCGCGACCACTTCGCGACCACTTCGCGACCACTTCGCAACCACTTCGCGTCCACTTCGCGACCACTTCGCGACCACTTCGCGACCACTTTGCGATCACTTCGCGACCACTCTGCGACAACTTCGCGACCAGTTGGCAACCACTTCGCGACCACTTCGCGACCACTTCGCAACCACTTCACGACCTCTTCGCGACCTCTTCGCGACCTCTTCGCGACCTCTTCGCGACCACTTCGCGACCACTTCGCGACCACTTCGCGACCACTTCGCGACCACTTCGCGACCGGTTCGAGACCAGTTTGCAACCACGCCGCGACCACTTTGCGACCACTGCGCGACCGCTTCGCGACCACTTTGCGACCACTTCGCGACCACTTCGCGACCACTTTGCGACCACTTTGCGACCACTTTGCGACCACTTCGCAACCACTTTGCGACCACTTTGCGACCACTTTGCGACCACTTCGCTCCCCATCGCCCCCCGTAGCCCCCCATCGCCCCCCATCCCCCCCCCATGGCCCCCCATTGCCTCCCATCACCCCCCATCGCCCCCAATCGCCCCCCATCGCCCTTCATCGCCCCCCACCTCGCCCCCCACTCGCCCCCCACCTCGCCCCCCAACTCGCCCCCCCAGCGCCCTCCCACGCCCCCCATTGCCCCCCATCGCCCACCATCGCCCCCCATCGCCCCCCAAGGCCCCCCATCGCCCCCCATCGCCCCGCATCGCCCCCCATCGCCCCCCATTGCCCCCGGTCGCCCAGGCGCCCCCCATCGCCCCCCCTTGCCCCCCCATCACCCCCCATCGCCCCGCATCGCTCCGGATCACCCCCCCCTCGCCTCCGCTCACCCCCCATCGCCCCCCATCGCCCCGCATCGCCGCCCATCGCCCCCCATTGCCCCCCCATTGCCCCCCATCGCCCCGCACCGCCCCCCCTCGCCGCTCCTCGCCCCCCATCGCCCCCCATCGCCCCCCCTCACCCCCATCGCCCCCCCTCGCCCCCCATCGCCCCCCATCGCCCGTCATCGCCCCACATCGCCCCCGTCGCCCCCCCATCGCCCCCCATCGCCCCCCATCGCCCCCCATCGCCCCCCGTCGCCCCCGTCGCCCCCCATCGCCCCCCACCTCCCCCCACCGCCCCTCATCGCCCCCCATCACCCTCCTCGCCCCAACTCGCACCCCATCGCCTCCCATCGCCCCCCATTGCCCCCCATCGCCACCCATCGCCCCCCATCGCCCCCCCTTGCCCCGCCACGCCCCCCATCGCCCCCCATCGCCCCCCCTCGCTCCCCGTCGCCCCCCGTCGCCCCCCATCGCCCCCCATCACCCCCCATCGCCCCCCCTCGCCCCCCATCGCCCCCCATGGCCCCCCATGGCCCCCATCCACCCTCAGCACCCCCCGTTGCCCCCGATAACCCCCATTGCCCCCCATTGCCCCCCCTCGCCCCTCCTCGCTCCCCATCGCCGCCCATTGCCCCCCCATCGCCCCCCATCAGCTCCCATCGCCCCCCATCGCTCCCCTTCGCCCCCCATCACCCCCCATCGGCCCCCATCGCTCCCCCTCGCCCCCCTCGTCCCCCTTCACCCCCCATCGCCCCGCATCGCCCCCCATCGCCCCCCCTCGCCCCCCATCGCCCCCCATTGCCCCCCCATTGCCCCCCCATCGCCCCCTCGTTGCCCCCCCCATCGCCCCCCATCGCCCCCCATCGCCTCCCACTGCCCCCCCCCCCGCCCCCCCCTCGCCCCTCCTCGCCCCCCATCGCCCCCCCTCGCCCCCCCCGCCCCCCTCGCCAATCCTCCCCCCCCATCGCCCCCCATCGCCCCTCCTCCGCCCCCCTCGCCCATCCTCGCCCCCCTATTGCTCCCAATCGCCCACCTTGCCCCCCATCGCCCCCCATCGCCCCCGCATCGCTCCCCATCGCCAGCCATCACCCCCCTCACCCCCCTCGCCCCCCCTCGCCCCCCATCACCCCCATCGCCCCCCATCGCCCCCCACCGCCCCCCAACCCGACCACCTGACGACCACTTCGCGACCACTTCGCGACCACTTCGCGACCACGTCGCGACCACTTCGCGACCACTGCGCGACCACTTCGCGACCACGTTGCGACCACTTCGCGACCACTTCGCGACCACTTCGCGACCACTTCGCGACGACGTTGGGACCACTTCGCGACCACTTCGCGACCACTTCGCGACCACGTCGCGACCACTTCAGGTCAGGTTGAGGTCGCGAAGTCCCTTCTCCCCCCCTCGTTCCCCTGGCCCCCCATCGCCCCCCATCGCCCCCCCCGCCCCCCCTCGCCCCCCAACGCCCCCTCCTCGCCCCCCATCGCCCCCCTTCGCGACCACTTGGCGACCATGTCGCGACCACTTCTCGGCCACTTCGCGACCACTTCGCGACCACTTCGCGACCAACTCGCGACCACTTCGCAACCACTTCGCGACCACTTCGCGACCACTTCGCGACCACTCCGCCACCACTTCGCGACCCCTTCGCGACCACTTCGCGACCACTTCGCGACCACTTCGCGACCACTCCGCCACCACTTCGGGACCCCTTCGCGACCACTTCGCGACCACTTCGCGACCACTTCGCAACCACTTTGCGACAACTTCGCGACCACTTCGTGACCACTTCGCGAGAACTTCGCGACCAGTTCGCAACCACTTCGCGACCACTTCGCGACCTCTTCGCGACCTCTTTGCGACCTCTTCGCGACCACTTCGCGACCATTGCGCAACCACTTTGCGACCACTTTGCGACCACTTCGCGACCACTTCGCGACCACTTCGCGACCACTTCGCAACCACTTCGCGACCACTTCGCGACCACTTCGCGACCAGTTGGCAACCACGTCGCGACCACTTTGCGGACTTCGCGACCACTTCGCAACCACTTTGCGACCACTTCGCGACCACTTTGCGACCACTTCGCGACCACTTCGCGACCACTTCGCGACGTCTTTGCGCCCACTTCCCGACCTCTTCGCGACCAGTTCGCGACCACTTCGCGACCACTTCGCGACCACTTCGCAACCACTTTGCGACCACTTCGCGACCACTTCGCGACCACTTCGCGACACCTTCCCGATCATCGCACCCCATCGCCCCCCCTAGCCCCCCATTGCCCCCCCATCGCCCCCCATCGCCCCCCCATCGCCCCCCCAGCCCCCCATCGCCCTCCATCGCCCCGCATCGCACCCCATCGCCCCCCCTCCCCCCCTCGCCCCCCCTCGCTCCCCCTCGCCCCCCATCGCCCCCCATCGCCCCCGCATCGTCCCCCCATCGCCCCTCATCACCCCCCATCACCCCCCACCGCCCCCGACCGCCCCCCACCACCCCCCCTTGCCCCCCATCGCCACCCCCGCCCCCCCCTCGCCCCCCATTGCCCCCCATTGCCCCCATCGCCCCCCATCGCCCCCCATCGCCCCCCATTGCCCCCCATCGCCCCCCATCGCCCCCCATTGCCCCCCATCGCCCCCTATCGCCCCCCATCGCCCCCCATCGCTCCCCATCGCCCCCCCTCGCCCCCCATCACCCCCCATCGCCCCCCATCGCAGCCCCATTGCCCGCCATCGCCCCCCATCGCCCCCCATTGCCCTCCCTCGCCCCCCATTGCCCCCCATCCCCACCTGCGCCCCCGCTTGCCCCCCATCGCCCCCCATTGCCCCCCATTGCTGTCCATCGCTCCCCCTCGCCCCCCCTCGCCCCCCATCGCCTCCAATCGCCCCCCATCACCCCCCATCGCCCCCCCACGCCCCCCATCCCCCCACGCGCCCCCTCTTGCCCCCCATCGCCCCCCATCGCCCCCCGTTGCCCCCAATGGCCCCCCATTGCCGCCCCAGTGCCCCCCATCGCCTTTCCGCGCTCCCCCTCGCCACCCATCGCCCGCCATTGCCCCCCATCGCCCCCCAGCGCCCCCCATCGCCCCCGATTGCCCCCATCCGATCCCCCTCGCTCCCCATCGCCCCCCATTGCCCCCCAAATTGCCCCCCATTGCCCCCCTCGCCCCCCATCGCCAACCCTCGCCCCCCTTCGCCCCCTATCGCCCCCCATCACCCCCCCATCGCCCCCCCCCATCACCCCCCATCGCCCCCCCTCATCCCGATCGCCCCCCCCTCGCCCCCCATCGCCCCCCATCGCCCTCCCTCGCCCCCCCTCCCTCGCCCCCCCTCGCCCCCCATCTACCCCCATCGCCCCCGCATCGCCCCCGCATCGCCCCCCATCGCAACCCCTCACCCCCCTTGCCCCGCCTCGCCCCCCATCGCCCCCCTTCGCCCCCCATCGCCCCCCCTCATCCCGATCGCCCCCCCCCTCGCCCCCCCCTCGCCCCCCATCGCCCCCCATCGCCCTCCCTCGCCCCCCCTCGCCCCCCATCGCCCCCCATCGCCCCCCCATCGTCCCCGCATTGCCCCCCATCGCAACCCCTCACCCCCCTTGCCCCGCCTCGCCCCCCATCGCCCCCCCTCGCCCCCCATCGCCTCCGATCGCCCCCCATCGCCCCCCCTCGCCCCCCATCGCCCCCCGTTGCCCCCCACCGCCCCCCACCGCCCCCCATCGCCCCCCATTGCCCCCCATGGCCCCCCATCGCGACCACCTTACGACAACCGCGCGACCAGTTCGCGACCACTTCGCGACCACTTCGCAACCACTTCGCGACCACTTCGCGACCACTTCGCCACCAGTTCGCGACCACTTCGCGACCAGGTCGCGACCGCGTCGCGGCCACTTCGCGACCACTTCGCAGCCACTTCGCGACCACTTCGCGACCACTTCGCGACCACTTCGGGACCAACTCGCGACCCCTTCGCAACCACTTCGCGACCAACTCGCGACCCCTTCGCAACCACTTCGCGACCACTTCGCGACCACGTCGCAACCACGTCGCGAGCACTTTGCGACCATTTCGCGACCACTTCGCAACCACTTCGCTACCACTTCGCGACCACTTCGCGACCACTTCGCGACCTGTTCGCAACCCATCGCCCCCCAACAGCCCCCATCGCCCCGCATCGCCCCCCATCGCCCCCCATCGCTCCCCATCGCCCCCCCTAGCCCCCCCATCGTCCCCCCATGGACCCAGAGCGCCTCCCATCGCCCCCAATCGCCCCCCATCGCCCCCCATGGCCCCCCATCGCCCCCCCCACCGCCCCCCCCATCGCCCCCCTCTCGCCCCCCCACGCCCCCCATTGCCCCCGATCGCCCCCGATCGCCCCCCAAGGCCCCCCATCGCCCCCAATTCCCCCCCATCGCCCCCATTGCCCCCCATAGCCCCCCATCGCCCACGCCGCCCCTCATCGCCCCCCATCGCCCCCCTTCGCGGGGGCGAGGGGAGGCGATGGGGGGCGATGGGGGGCAATGGGGGGCGATGGGGTCAATGGGGGGCGATGGGGGGCGAGGGGGGGTGAGGGGGAGCAAGGGGGGGCGATCGGGGGTGATGGTGGGCGATGCGGGGCGAGGGGGGGCGATGTGGGGCGATGGGGGGGCAATGGGGGGCGATGGGGGGCGATGGGGGGCGAGGGGGGCGATGGGGGGCTATCGGGGGCGATTAGGCACGAGGGGGGGCGATGGGGGGCGATGGGGGGCGACCGGGGGCCAGCAGGGGCGAAGGGGGGTGTTGGGGTGCGAGGGGGTGCGATGGGGGGCAGTGGGGGGGGATGGGGGGCGATGGGGGGGCGATGTGGGGCGATGGGGGCGAGGGGGTGCGAGAGGGTGCAAGGGGGGGCGCTGGGGGGCGATGGGGGGCGATGGGTGGCGAGGGGGGCCGAGAAGGGGCAAGGGGGGTCGATGGGGGGCGATGGGGGGCAATGGGGGGGCAATGGGGGGCAATGGAGGGCAATGGGGGGCAATGGGAGGCGAGGGGGGGGTTGAGGGGGGGCGAGGGGGGGCCTGGGGGGGCGCTGGGGGGGCGAGGTTAGGGGCGATTGGGGGGGGGCGATGGGGGGCGATAGGGGCCGATGGGCTGGGAGCGGGGGCGAGGGGGGGCGAGGGGGGGCGATGGGGGGCTGTGGGGGGCGATGGGGGGCGATGGGGGGCGATGGAGGCGGGCGGGGCGAGGAGAGGCGATCGGGGGCGATGGGGGATGATGGGGGGCGATGGGGGGCTACGGGGGGCGAGGGGAAGCGATGGGGGGCAATGAGGGGCGAAGGGGGGCGATGGGGAGCGATGGGGGGCGATGGGAGGCGATGAGGAGGCGATTGGGGGCAATGGGGGGGCAATGGGGTGCGAGGGGGGGCGAGGGGGGGCAATGGGGGGCGATGGAGGGCGAGGGAGGGCAATGGGGGGCGATGGGGGGGCGAGGGGGGGCAATGGGGGGGCAATGGGGGGGCAATGAGGGGCGATGGAAGGCGATGGGGGGCGATGGGGGGCGATGGGGGGGGATGGGGGGCGATGGGGGGCGGTGGGGGGCGGTAGGGGGCGATGGGGGGCGATGGGGGGCAATGGGGGGCGATGGGAGGCAATGGGGGGCAATGGGGGGGCAATGGAGCGCGATGGGAGGCGAGGCGGGGCGAGGGGGGGCGATGGGGGGCTACCGGGGGCGATGAGGGGCGATGGGGGGCGATGGCGGGCGATGAGGGGCGAGGGGGGGCGGAGGGGGGAGTTGGGGTGCGAGGGGGGGCGATAAGGGGCGTTGGGGGGCAATGGGGGGCGATGGGGGGTGATAGGGCGGCGAGAGGGTGCGAGGAGAGGCGAGGGGCAACGATGGGGGGCGATGGGGGGCGATGGGGGGCGAGCGAGGGCGAAGGGGGGCGTTGGGGTGCGAGGCGGTGCGATGGGTGGCAATCGGGGGGGCGATGGGGGGAGATGGGGCGCGATGGGGAGCGATGGGGGGTGATCGGGGGCGATGGGGGGTGAGGGGGTGCGAGAGGGTGCGAGAGGGGGCGATGGGGGGCGATGGGGGGCCTTGGGGGGCGATGGGGGCCAATGGGTGGCGAGGGGGGGCCAGGGGGGGCGATTGGGGGCGAGGGGGGGGTGAGGGGGCGCTAGGGGGGCGTGAGTGGGGGCGAGGGGGGGGGCGAGGCGGGGGGCGATGGGGGGGGGCGAGGTGGGGGGCGATGGGGGGAGGCGATGGGGGGCGATTGGGGGCGATGGGGGGCGATGGGGGGCGATGGGGGCGAGGGGGGGCGATGAGGGGCGGTGGGGGGCGATGGGGGGCGATGGGGGGCGAGCAGGGGGGAAGGGGGCGTTGGGGTGCGAGGGGGCGCGATGGGGGGCAGTGGGGGGGGGATGGGGAGCGACGGGGGGCGATGGGGGGCGATGGGGGGGCGATGTGGGGCGAGGGGGGCGAAAGGGTGCGAGGGGGGCGATTGGGGGCGATGGGGGGGCGATGTGGATCGAGGGACATCATGTCACAGGACATCATGTCACAGGACATCATGTCACGTGACATCATGTCACGTGACATCATGTCACAGGACATCATGTCACGTGACATCATGTCACAGGACATCATGTCACGTGACATCATGTCACAGGACATCATGTCATAGGACATCATGTCACGTGACATCATGTCACGTGACATCATAATACGTGACATCATGTCACAGGACATCATGTCACGTGACATCATGTCACAGGACATCATGTCACAGGACATCATGTCACAGGACATCATGTCACGTGACATCATGTCACGTGACATCATGTCACAGGACATCATGTCACAGGACATCATGTCAAGTGACATCATGTCACGTGACATCATGTCACAGGACATCATGTCACAGGACATCATGTCACAGGACATCATGTCAGAGGACATCATGTCACAGGACATCATGTCACGTGACATCATGTCACGTGACATCATGTCACAGGACATCATGTCACAGGACATCATGTCACGTGACATCATGTCACAGGACATCATGTCACGTGGTGTCATGTCACAGGACATCATGTCACAGGACATCATGTCACAGGACATCATGTCACGTGACATCATGTCACGTGACATCATGTCACGTGACATCATGTCACAGGACATCATGTCACGTGACATCATGTCACAAGACATCATGTCACAGGACATCATGTCACGTGACATCATGTCACAGGACATCATGTCACGTGACATCATGTCACAGGACATCATGTCACGTGACATCATGTCACAGGACATCATGTCACAGGACATCATGCCACAGGACATCATGCCACAGGACATCATGTCACAGGACATCATGTCACGTGACATCATGTCACGTGACATCATGTCACGTGACATCATGTCACAGGACATCATGTCACGTGACATCATGTCACAGGACATCATGTCACAGGACATCATGTCACGTGACATCATGTCACGTGACATCATGTCACAGGACATCATGTCACAGGACATCATGTCACAAGACATCATGTCACAGGACATCATGTTACGTGACATCATGTCACAGGACATCATGTCACGTGACATCATGTCACGTGACATCATGTCACGTGACATCATGTCACAGGACATCATGTCACAGGACATCATGTCACAGGACATCATGTCACAGGACATCATGTTACGTGACATCATGTCACAGGACATCATGTCACGTGACATCATGTCACGTGACATCATGTCACAGGACATCATGTCACAGGACATCATGTCACAGGACATCATGTCACAGGACATCATGTCACGTGACATCATGTCACAGGACATCATGTCACAGGACATCATGTCACGTGACATCATGTCACAGGACATCATGTCACAGGACATCATGTCACAGGACATCATGTCACAGGACATCATATCACAGGACATCATGTCACGTGACATCATGTCACGTGACATCATGTCACACGACATCATGTCACGTGACATCATGTCACAGGACATCATGTCACAGGACATCATGTCACAGGACATCATGTCACAGGACATCATGTTACGTGACATCATGTCACAGGACATCATGTCACAGGACATCATGTCACGTGACATCATGTCACAGGACGTCATGTCACAGGACATCATGTCACAGGACAACATGTCACAGGACATCATGTCACGTGACATCATGTCACGTGACATCATCTCACGTGACATCATGTCACAGGACATCATGTCACGTGACATCATGTCACAGGACATCATGTCACGTGACATCATGTCACAGGACATCATGTCACGTGACATCATGTCACGTGACATCATGTCACAGGACATCATGTCGCAGGACATCATGTCACAGGACATCATGTCACAGGACATCATGTCACGTGACATCATGTCACGTGACATCATGTCACAGGACATCATGTCACAGGACATCATATCACGTGACATCATGTCACGTGACATCATGTCACGTGACATCATGTCACGTGACATCATGTCACGTGACATTATGTCACAGGACATCATGTCACCTGACATCATGTCACCTGACATCATGTCACGTGACATCATGTCACAAGACATCATGTCACGTGACATCATGTCACAGGACAGGACATCATGTCACGTGACATCATGTCACGTGACAGCATGTCACAGGACATCATGTCACGTGACATCATGTCACGTGACATCATGTCACGTGACATCATGTCACGTGACATCATGTCACGTGACAGCATGTCACAGGACATCATGTCACGTGACATCATGTCACGTGACATCATGTCACGTGACATCATGTCACAGGACATCATGTCACGTGACATCATGTCACAGGACATCATGTCACAAGACATCATGTCACGTGACATCATGTCACGTGACATCATGTCACAGGACATCATGTCACGTGAAATCATGTCACAGGACATCATGTCACGTGACATCATGTCACAGGACATCATGTCACGTGACATCATGTCACAGGACATCATGTCACAGGACATCATGTCGCAGGACATCATGTCACAGGACATCATGTCACAGGACATCATGTCACAGGACATCATGTCACGTGACATCATGTCACAGGACATCATGTCACGTGACATCAGGTCACGTGACATCATGTCACAGGACATCATGTCACGTGACATCATGTCACGTGACATCATGTCACGTGACATCATGTCACAGGACATCATGTCACAGGACATCATGTCACGTGACATCATGTCACGTGACATCATATCACGTGACATCATGTCACAGGACATCATGTCACGTGACATCATGTCACAGGACATCATGTCACAGGACATCATGTCACAGGACATCATGTCACGTGACATCATGTCACGTGACATCATGTCACAGGACATCATGTCACAGGACATCATGTCAAGTGACATCATGTCACGTGACATCATGTCACAGGACATCATGTCACAGGACATCATGTCACAGGACATCATGTCAGAGGACATCATGTCACAGGACATCGTGTCACGTGACATCATGTCACGTGACATCATGTCACAGGACATCATGTCACAGGACATCATGTCACGTGACATCATGTCACAGGACATCATGTCACGTGGTGTCATGTCACAGGACATCATGTCACAGGACATCATGTCACAGGACATCATGTCACGTGACATCATGTCACGTGACATCATGTCACGTGACATCATGTCACAGGACATCATGTCACGTGACATCATGTCACAAGACATCATGTCACAGGACATCATGTCACGTGACATCATGTCACAGGACATCATGTCACGTGACATCATGTCACAGGACATCATGTCACGTGACATCATGTCACAGGACATCATGTCACAGGACATCATGTCACAGGACATCATGCCACAGGACATCATGCCACAGGACATCATGTCACAGGACATCATGTCACGTGACATCATGTCACGTGACATCATGTCACGTGACATCATGTCACAGGACATCATGTCACGTGACATCATGTCACAGGACATCATGTCACAGGACATCATGTCACGTGACATCATGTCACGTGACATCATGTCACAGGACATCATGTCACAGGACATCATGTCACAAGACATCATGTCACAGGACATCATGTTACGTGACATCATGTCACAGGACATCATGTCACGTGACATCATGTCACAGGACATCATGTCACGTGACATCATGTCACAGGACATCATGTCACAGGACATCATGTCACAGGACATCATGTCACAGGACATCATGTTACGTGACATCATGTCACAGGACATCATGTCACAGGACATCACGTCACGTGACATCATGTCACGTGACATCATGTCACAGGACATCATGTCACAGGACATCATGTCACAGGACATCATGTCACAGGACATCATGTCACGTGACATCATGTCACAGGACATCATGTCACAGGACATCATGTCACGTGACATCATGTCACAGGACATCATGTCACAGGACATCATGTCACAGGACATCATGTCACAGGACATCATATCACAGGACATCATGTCACGTGACATCATGTCACGTGACATCATGTCACACGACATCATGTCACGTGACATCATGTCACAGGACATCATGTCACAGGACATCATGTCACGTGACATCATGTCACGTGACATCATGTCACACGACATCATGTCACGTGACATCATGTCACAGGACATCATGTCACAGGACATCATGTCACAGGACATCATGTCACAGGACATCATGTCGCAGGACATCATGTCACAGGACATCATGTCACAGGACATCATGTCACGTGACATCATGTCACAGGACATCATGTCACGTGACATCATGTCACGTGACATCATGTCACAGGACATCATGTCACGTGACATCATGTCACGTGACATCATGTCACGTGACATCATGTCACAGGACATCATGTCACAGGACATCATGTCACGTGACATCATGTCACGTGACATCATATCACGTGACATCATGTCACAGGACATCATGTCACGTGACATCATGTCACAGGACATCATGTCACAGGACATCATGTCACAGGACATCATGTCACGTGACATCATGTCACGTGACATCATGTCACAGGACATCATGTCACAGGACATCATGTCAAGTGACATCATGTCACGTGACATCATGTCACAGGACATCATGTCACAGGACATCATGTCACAGGACATCATGTCAGAGGACATCATGTCACAGGACATCGTGTCACGTGACATCATGTCACGTGACATCATGTCACAGGACATCATGTCACAGGACATCATGTCACGTGACATCATGTCACAGGACATCATGTCACGTGGTGTCATGTCACAGGACATCATGTCACAGGACATCATGTCACAGGACATCATGTCACGTGACATCATGTCACGTGACATCATGTCACGTGACATCATGTCACAGGACATCATGTCACGTGACATCATGTCACAAGACATCATGTCACAGGACATCATGTCACGTGACATCATGTCACAGGACATCATGTCACGTGACATCATGTCACAGGACATCATGTCACGTGACATCATGTCACAGGACATCATGTCACAGGACATCATGTCACAGGACATCATGCCACAGGACATCATGCCACAGGACATCATGTCACAGGACATCATGTCACGTGACATCATGTCACGTGACATCATGTCACGTGACATCATGTCACAGGACATCATGTCACGTGACATCATGTCACAGGACATCATGTCACAGGACATCATGTCACGTGACATCATGTCACGTGACATCATGTCACAGGACATCATGTCACAGGACATCATGTCACAAGACATCATGTCACAGGACATCATGTTACGTGACATCATGTCACAGGACATCATGTCACGTGACATCATGTCACAGGACATCATGTCACGTGACATCATGTCACAGGACATCATGTCACAGGACATCATGTCACAGGACATCATGTCACAGGACATCATGTTACGTGACATCATGTCACAGGACATCATGTCACAGGACATCATGTCACGTGACATCATGTCACGTGACATCATGTCACAGGACATCATGTCACAGGACATCATGTCACAGGACATCATGTCACAGGACATCATGTCACGTGACATCATGTCACAGGACATCATGTCACAGGACATCATGTCACGTGACATCATGTCACAGGACAGCATGTCACAGGACATCATGTCACAGGACATCATGTCACAGGACATCATATCACAGGACATCATGTCACGTGACATCATGTCACGTGACATCATGTCACACGACATCATGTCACAGGACATCATGTCACAGGACATCATGTCACGTGACATCATGTCACGTGACATCATGTCACACGACATCATGTCACACGACATCATGTCACGTGACATCATGTCACAGGACATCATGTCACAGGACATCATGTCACAGGACATCATGTTACGTGACATCATGTCACAGGACATCATGTCACAGGACATCATGTCACGTGACATCATGTCACAGGACGTCATGTCACAGGACATCATGTCACAGGACAACATGTCACAGGACATCATGTCACGTGACATCATGTCACGTGACATCATCTCACGTGACATCATGTCACAGGACATCATGTCACGTGACATCATGTCACAGGACATCATGTCACGTGACATCATGTCACAGGACATCATGTCACGTGACATCATGTCACGTGACATCATGTCACAGGACATCATGTCGCAGGACATCATGTCACAGGACATCATGTCACAGGACATCATGTCACGTGACATCATGTCACGTGACATCATGTCACAGGACATCATGTCACAGGACATCATATCACGTGACATCATGTCACGTGACATCATGTCACGTGACATCATGTCACGTGACATCATGTCACGTGACATTATGTCACAGGACATCATGTCACCTGACATCATGTCACCTGACATCATGTCACGTGACATCATGTCACAAGACATCATGTCACGTGACATCATGTCACAGGACAGGACATCATGTCACGTGACATCATGTCACGTGACAGCATGTCACAGGACATCATGTCACGTGACATCATGTCACGTGACATCATGTCACGTGACATCATGTCACAGGACATCATGTCACGTGACATCATGTCACAGGACATCATGTCACAAGACATCATGTCACGTGGCATCATGTCACGTGACATCATGTCACAGGACATCATGTCACGTGAAATCATGTCACAGGACATCATGTCACGTGACATCATGTCACAGGACATCATGTCACGTGACATCATGTCACAGGACATCATGTCACAGGACATCATGTCACAGGACATCATGTCACAGGACATCATGTCACAGGACATCATGTCACAGGACATCATGTCACGTGACATCATGTCACAGGGCATCATGTCACGTGACATCATGTCACGTGACATCATGTCACAGGACATCATGTCACGTGACATCATGTCACGTGACATCATGTCACGTGACATCATGTCACAGGACATCATGTCACAGGACATCATGTCACGTGACATCATGTCACGTGACATCATGTCACAGGACATCATGTCACAGGACATCATGTCACGTGACATCATGTCACAGGACATCATGTCACAGGACATCATGTCACAGGACATCATGTCACAGGACATCATGTCACAGGACATCATGTCACGTGACATCTTGTCACAAGACATCATGTCACGTGACATCATGTCACGTGACATCATGTCACGTGACATCATGTCACAGGACATCATGTCACGTGACATCATGTCACGTGACATCATGTCACAGGACATCATGTCAAGTGACATCATGTCACGTGACATCATGTCACGTGACATCATGTCACAGGACATCATGTCACGTGACATCATGTCACGTCACATCATGTCACGTGACATCATGTCACGGGACATCATGTCACCGGACATCATGTCACGTGACATCATGTCACGGGACATCATGTCACGGGACATCATGTCACGGGACATCATGTCACGGGACATCATGTCACGGGACATCATGTCACGGGACATCATGTCACGTGACATCATGTCACAGGACATCATGTCACGTCACATCATGTCACGTGACATCATGTCACGTGACATCATGTCACGGGACATCATGTCACCGGACATCATGTCACGGGACATCATGTCACGGGACATCATGTCACGGGACATCATGTCACGGGACATCATGTCACGGGACATCATGTCACGGGACATCATGTCACGGGACATCATGTCACGGGACATCATGTCACAGGACATCATGTCACGTGACATCATGTCACGTGACATCATGTCACAGGACATCATGTCAGGTGACATCGGACATCACGTCACAGGACATCATGTCACAGGACATCATGTCACGTGACATCATGTCACGTGACATCATGTCACAGGACATCATGTCACACGACATCATGTCACAGGACATCATGTCACGTGACATCATGTCACGTGACATCATGTCACGTGACATCATGTCACAGGACATCATGTCACAGGACATCATGTCACGTGACATCGTGTCACGTGACATCATGTCACGTGACATCATGTCACGTGACATCATGTCACAGGACATCATGTCACGTGACATCATGTCACGTGACATCATGTCACGTGACATCATGTCACGTGACATCATGTCACGTGACATCATGTCACAGGACATCATGTCACGTGACATCATGTCACGTGACATCATGTCACAGGACGTCATGTCACAGGACGTCATGTCACAGGACAACATGTCAGAGGACATCATGTCACGTGACATCATGTCACGTGACATCATGTCATAGGACATCATGTCACGTGACATCACGTCACAGGACATCATGTCACGTGACATCATGTCACAGGACATCATGTCACGTGACATCATGTCACGTGACATCATGTCACAGGACATCAAGTCACAGGACATCATGTCACGTGACATCATGTCACGTGACATCATGTCACAGGACATCATGTCACAGGACATCATGTCACGTGACATCATGTCACGTGACATCATGTCACGTGACATCATGTCACGTGACATCATGTCACAAGACATCATGTCACGTGACATCATGTCACAGGACAGGACATCATGTCACGTGACATCATGTCACGTGACAGCATGTCACAGGACATCATGTCACGTGACATCATGTCACGTGACATCATGTCACGTGACATCATGTCACAGGACATCATGTCACGTGACATCATGTCACAGGACATCATGTCACAGGACATCATGTCACAGGACATCATGTCACAGGACATCATGTCACAGGACATCATGTCACAGGACATCATGTCACAGGACATCATGTCACGTGACATCATGTCACAGGACATCATGTCACGTGACATCACGTCACAGGACATCATGTCACGTGACATCATGTCACGTGACATCATGTCACAGGACATCATGTCACGTGACATCATGTCACAGGACATCATGTCACAGGACATCATGTCACAGGACATCATGTCACAGGACATCATGTCACAGGACATCATGTCACGTGACATCTTGTCACAAGACATCATGTCACGTGACATCATGTCACAGGACATCATGTCACGTGACATCATGTCACGTGACATCATGTCACAGGACATCATGTCACGTGACATCATGTCACAGGACATCATGTCACAGGACATCATGTCACGTGACATCATGTCACGTGACATCATGTCACAGGACATCATGTCACAGGACATCATGTCACGTGACATCATGTCACAGGACATCATGTCACGTGACATCATGTCACGTGACATCATGTCACAGGACATCATGTCACAGGACATCATGTCACAGGACATCATGTCACAGGACATCATGTCACGTGACATCATGTCACGTGACATCATGTCACAGGACATCATGTCACGTGACATCATGTCACGTGACATCATGTCACGTGACATCATGTCACGTGACATCATGTCACAAGACGTCATGTCACGTGACATCATGTCACAGGACAGGACATCATGTCACGTGACATCATGTCACGTGACAGCATGTCACAGGACATCATGTCACGTGACATCATGTCACGTGACATCATGTCACGTGACATCATGTCACAGAAACATCATGTCACGTGACATCATGTCACAGGACATCATGTCACAGGACATCATGTCACGTGACATCATGTCACGTGACATCATGTCACAGGACATCATGTCACGTGAAATCATGTCACAGGACATCATGTCACGTGACATCATGTCACAGGACATCATGTCACGTGACATCATGTCACAGGACATCATGTCACAGGACATCATGTCACAGGACATCATGTCACAGGACATCATGTCACAGGACATCATGTCACCGGACATCATGTCACAGGACATCATGTCACGTGACATCATGTCACAGGACATCATGTCACGTGACATCATGTCACAGGACATCATGTCACGTGACATCATGTCACGTGACATCATGTCACAGGACATCATGTCACGTGACATCATGTCACAGGACATCATGTCACAGGACATCATGTCACAGGACATCATGTCACAGGACATCATGTCACAGGACATCATGTCACGTGACATCTTGTCACAAGACATCATGTCACGTGACATCATGTCACAGGACATCATGTCACGTGACATCATGTCACGTGACATCATGTCACAGGACATCATGTCACGTGACATCATGTCACAGGACATCATGTCACAGGACATCATGTCACGTGACATCATGTCACGGGACATCATGTCACGGGACATCATGTCACGGGACATCATGTCACGGGACATCATGTCACGGGACATCATGTCACGGGACATCATGTCACAGGACATCATGTCACGGGACATCATGTCACGGGACATCATGTCACGGGACATCATGTCACGGGACATCATGTCACGGGACATCATGTCACAGGACATCATGTCACGTGACATCATGTCACAGGACATCATGTCACAGGACGTCATGTCACGTGACATCATGTCACGTGACATCATGTCACGTGACATCATGTCACAGCACATCGTGTCACAGGACACCATGTCACGTGACAGCATGTCACACGACATCATGTCACACGACATCATGTCACAGGACATCATGTCACGTGACATCATGTCACGTGACATCATGTCACGTGACATCATGTCACAGGACATGACATCATGTCACGTGACATCATGTCACGTGACATCATGTCACGTGACATCATGTCACGTGACATCATGTCACAGGACATCATGTCACAGGACATCATGTCACGTGACATCATGTCACGTGACATCATGTCACGTGACATCATGTCACAGGACATCATGTCACAGGACGTCATGTCACAGGACGTCATGTCACAGGACGTCATGTCACAGGACGTCATGTCACGTGACATCATGTCACAGGACATCATGTCACAGGACATCATGTCACGTGACATCATGTCACGTGACATCATGTCACAGGACATCATGTCACGTGAAATCATGTCACAGGACATCATGTCACGTGACATCATGTCACGTGACATCATGTCACAGGACATCATGTCACGTGACATCATGTCACAGGACATCATGTCACGTGACATCATGTCACAGGACATCATGTCACAGGACGTCATGTCACAGGACATCATGTCACAGGACATCATGTCACGTGACATCATGTCACGTGACATCATGTCACGTGACATCATGTCACAGGACATCATGTCACGTGACATCATGTCACAGGACATCATGTCACAGGACATCATGTCACGTGACATCATGTCACAGGACATCATGTCACGTGAAATCATGTCACAGGACATCATGTCACGTGACATCATGTCACAGGACATCATGTCACAGGACATCATGTCACGTGACATCATGTCACGTGACATCATGTCACAGGACATCATGTCACAGGACATCATGTCACAGGACATCATGTCACAGGACATCATGTCACGTGACATCTTGTCACAAGACATCATGTCACGTGACATCATGTCACAGGACATCATGTCACGTGACATCATGTCACGTGACATCATGTCACAGGACATCATGTCACGTGACATCATGTCACAGGACATCATGTCACAGGACATCATGTCACGTGACATCATGTCACGTGACATCACGTCACGGGACATCACGTCACGGGACATCATGTCACAGGACATCATGTCACAGGACATCATGTCACGGGACATCATGTCACGGGACATCATGTCACGGGACATCATGTCACGGGACATCATGTCACGGGACATCATGTCACGTGACATCATGTCACGTGACATCATGTCACAGGACATCATGTCACGTGACATCATGTCACAGGACATCATGTCACAGGACGTCATGTCACGTGACATCATGTCACGTGACATCATGTCACGTGACATCATGTCACAGCACATCGTGTCACAGGACACCATGTCACGTGACAGCATGTCACACGACATCATGTCAAACGACATCATGTCACAGGACATCATGTCACGTGACATCATGTCACGTGACATCATGTCACGTGACATCATGTCACAGGACATGACATCATGTCACGTGACATCATGTCACGTGACATCATGTCACGTGACATCATGTCACAGGACATCATGTCACAGGACATCATGTCACGTGACATATTGTCACGTGACATATTGTCACGTGACATCATGTCACGTGACATCATGTCACAGGACATCATGTCACAGGACATCATGTCACAGGACGTCATGTCACAGGACGTCATGTCACGTGACGTCATGTCACAGGACATCATGTCACAGGACATCATGTCACGTGACATCATGTCACGTGACATCATGTCACAGGACATCATGTCACGTGAAATCATGTCACAGGACATCATGTCACGTGACATCATGTCACAGGACATCATGTCACGTGACATCATGTCACAGGACATCATGTCACAGGACGTCATGTCACAGGACATCATGTCACAGGACATCATGTCACGTGACATCATGTCACGTGACATCATGTCACGTGACTTCATGTCACAGGACATCATGTCACGTGACATCATGTCACAGGACATCATGTCACAGGACATCATGTCACGTGACATCATGTCACAGGACATCATGTCACGTGAAATCATGTCACAGGACATCATGTCACGTGACATCATGTCACAGGACATCATGTCACAGGACATCATGTCACAGGACATCATGTCACAGGACATCATGTCACGTGACATCATGTCACGTGACATCATGTCACGTGACGTCATGTCACAGGACATCATGTCACGTGACATCATGTCACAGGACATCATGTCACAGGACGTCATGTCACAGGACGTCATGTCACGTGACATCCTGTCACAGGACATCATGTCACAGGACATCATGTCACAGGACATCATGTCACAGGACATCATGTCACGTGACATCATGTCACGTGACATCATGTCACAGGACATCATGTCACAGGACATCATGTCACAGGACCTCATGTCACAGGACCTCATGTCACGTGACATCATGTCACAGGACATCATGTCACAGGACATCATGTCACAGGACATCATGTCACAGGACATCATGTCACGTGACATCATGTCACAGGACATCATGTCACAGGACATCATGTCACAGGACATCATGTCACAGGACGTCATGTCACAGGACATCATGTCACAGGACATCATGTCACGTGACATCATGTCACGTGACATCATGTCACAGGACATCATGTCACAGGACATCATGTCACAGGACATCATGTCACAGGACATCATGTCACAGGACATCATGTCACGTGACATCATGTCACAGGACATCATGTCACAGGACATCATGTCACGTGACATCATGTCACGTGACGTCATGTCACAGGACATCATGTCACGTGACATCATGTCACAGGACATCATGTCACAGGACATCATGTCACGTGACATCATGTCACAGGACATCATGTCACAGGACATCATGTCACAGGACATCATGTCACAGGACATCATGTCACGTGACATCATGTCACGTGACATCATGTCACAGGACATCATGTCACAGGACATCATGTCGCAGGACATCATGTCACAGGACATCATGTCACAGGACATCATGTCACAGGACATGATGTCACAGGACATCATGTCACAGGACATCATGTCACGTGACATCATGTCACGTGACATCATGTCACAGGACATCATGTCACGTGACAGCATGTCACAGGACAGCATGTCACGTGACAGCATGTCACGTGACAGCATGTCACGTGACAGCATGTCACGTGACAGCATGTCACGTGACAGCATGTCACGTGACATCATGTCACAGGACATCATGTCACGTGACATCATGTCACAGGACATCATGTCACAGGACATCATGTCCCGTGACATCATGTCACAGGACATCATGTCACGGGACATCATGTCACAGGACATCATGTCACAGGACATCATGTCACGTGACATCATGTCACAGGACATCATGTCACAGGACATCATGTCACAGGACATCATGTCACAGGACATCATGTCAAGTGACATCATGTCACGTGACATCATGTCACAGGACACAGGTCACGTGACATCATGTCACGTGACAGCATGTCACGTGACAGCATGTCACGTGACATCATGTCACGTGACATCATGTCACAGGACATCATGTCACAGGACATCATGTCACAGGACATCATGTCACAGGACATCATGTCAAGTGACATCATGTCACGTGACATCATGTCACAGGACACAGGTCACGTGACATCAGGTCACGTGACATCATGTCACGTGACAGCATGTCACGTGACAGCATGTCACGTGACAGCATGTCACGTGACAGCATGTCGCGTGACAGCATGTCCCAGGACAGCATGTCACGTGACAGCATGTCACAGGACATCATGTCACGTGACATCATGTCACGTGACATCATGTCACGTGACATCATGTCACAGGACATCATGTCACAGGACATCATGTCACGTGACATCATGTCACGTGACATCATGTCACGTGACATCATGTCACAGGACAACATGTCACAGGACAACATGTCAGAGGACATCATGTCACAGGACATCATGTCACAGGACATCATGTCACAGGACATCACGTCACAGGACAACATGTCACAGGACAGCATGTCACGTGACAGCATGTCACGTGACATCATGTCACAGGACATCATGTCACAGGACATCATGTCACAGGACAACATGTCACAGGACAACATGTCACAGGACATCATGTCACAGGACATCATGTCACAGGACATCATGTCACAGGACATCACGTCACAGGACAACATGTCACGAGACAGCATGTCACGTGACATCATGTCACAGGACATCATGTCACAGGACATCATGTCACAGGACATCATGTCACGTGACATAATGTCACGTGACATCATGTCACAGGACATCATGTCACGTGACATCATGTCACAGGACATCATGTCACAGGACGTCATGTCACAGGACGTCATGTCACAGGACGTCATGTCACGTGACATCATGTCACAGGACATCATGTCACAGGACATCATGTCACGTGACATCATGTCACGTGACATCATGTCACAGGACATCATGTCACGTGAAATCATGTCACAGGACATCATGTCACGTGACATCATGTCACAGGACATCATGTCACAGGACATCATGTCACAGGACGTCATGTCACAGGACATCATGTCACAGGACATCATGTCACAGGACGTCATGTCACAGGACGTCATGTCACAGGACATCATGTCACGTGACATCATGTCACGTGACATCATGTCACGTGACATCATGTCACAGGACATCATGTCACGTGACATCATGTCACAGGACATCATGTCACAGGACATCATGTCACAGGACATCATGTCACAGGACATCATGTCACGTGAAATCATGTCACAGGACATCATGTCACGTGACATCATGTCACGTGACATCATGTCACGTGACATCATGTCACGTGACATCATGTCACGTGACATCATGTCACGTGACATCATGTCACAGGACATCATGTCACGTGACATCATGTCACAGGACATCATGTCACGTGACATCATGTCACAGGACATCATGTCACAGGACATCATGTCACAGGACATCATGTCACGTGACATCATGTCACGTGACATCATGTCACGTGACATCATGTCACGTGACATCATGTCACAGGACATCATGTCACGTGACATCATGTCACAGGACATCATGTCACAGGACATCATGTCACGTGACATCATGTCACAGGACATCATGTCACGTGAAATCATGTCACAGGACATCATGTCACGTGACATCATGTCACAGGACATCATGTCACAGGACATCATGTCACAGGACATCATGTCACAGGACATCATGTCACGTGACATCATGTCACGTGACATCATGTCACGTGACATCATGTCACAGGACATCATGTCACGTGACATCATGTCACAGGACATCACGTCACAGGACGTCATGTCACAGGACGTCATGTCACGTGACATCATGTCACAGGACATCATGTCACAGGACATCATGTCACAGGACATCATGTCACGTGACATCATGTCACGTGACATCATGTCACGTGACATCATGTCACAGGACATCATGTCACAGGACATCATGTCACAGGACCTCATGTCACAGGACATCATGTCACGTGACATCATGTCACAGGACATCATGTCACAGGACATCATGTCACAGGACATCATGTCACGTGACATCATGTCACAGGACATCATGTCACAGGACATCATGTCACAGGACATCATGTCACAGGACGTCATGTCACAGGACATCATGTCACAGGACATCATGTCACGTGACATCATGTCACAGGACATCATGTCACAGGACATCATGTCACAGGACATCATGTCACAGGACATCATGTCACAGGACATCATGTCACGTGACATCATGTCACAGGACATCATGTCACAGGACATCATGTCACGTGACATCATGTCACGTGACATCATGTCACAGGACATCATGTCACGTGACATCATGTCACAGGACATCATGTCACAGGACATCATGTCACAGGACATCATGTCACGTGACATCATGTCACAGGACATCATGTCACAGGACATCATGTCACAGGACATCATGTCACAGGACATCATGTCACAGGACATCATGTCACGTGACATCATGTCACAGGACATCATGTCACAGGACATCATGTCACAGGACATCATGTCACAGGACATCATGTCACAGGACATCATGTCACAGGACATCATGTCACGTGACATCATGTCACAGGACATCATGTCACAGGACATCATGTCACAGGACATCATGTCACGTGACATCATGTCACGTGACAGCATGTCACGTGACAGCATGTCACGTGACACCATGTCACGTGACACCATGTCACGTGACATCGTGTCACAGGACATCATGTCACGTGACATCATGTCACAGGACATCATGTCACAGGACATCATGTCCCGTGACATCATGTCCCGTGACATCATGTCACGTGACATCATGTCACAGGACATCATGTCACAGGACATCATGTCACAGGACATCATGTCACAGGACATCATGTCACAGGACATCATGTCACGTGACATCATGTCACAGGACATCATGTCACAGGACATCATGTCACAGGACATCATGTCACAGGACATCATGTCAAGTGACATCATGTCACGTGACATCATGTCACAGGACACAGGCCACGTGACATCAGGTCACGTGACATCATGTCACGTGACAGCATGTCACGTGACAGCATGTCACGTGACAGCATGTCACGCGACAGCATGTCGCGTGACAGCATGTCACAGGACAGCATGTCACGTGACAGCATGTCACAGGACATCATGTCACGTGACATCATGTCACGTGACATCATGTCACGTGACATCATGTCACAGGACATGATGTCACAGGACATCATGTCACGTGACATCATGTCACGTGACATCATGTCACGTGACATCATGTCACAGGACAACATGTCACAGGACATCATGTCACAGGACATCATGTCACAGGACATCATGTCACAGGACATCATGTCACAGGACAGCATGTCACGTGACATCATGTCACAGGACATCATGTCACAGGACATCATGTCACAGGACATCATGTCACGTGACATCATGTCACGTGACATCATGTCACGTGACATCATGTCACGTGACATCATGTCACGTGACATCATGTCACAGGACATCATGTCACAGGACGTCATGTCACAGGACGTCATGTCACGTGACATCATGTCACAGGACATCATGTCACGTGACATCATGTCACAGGACATCATGTCACAGGACCTCATGTCACAGGACATCATGTCACAGGACATCATGTCACGTGACATCATGTCACAGGACATCATGTCACAGGACATCATGTCACAGGACATCATTTCACAGGACATCATGTCACAGGACATCATGTCACGTGACATCATGTCACGTGACATCATGTCACAGGACATCATGTCACGTGACATCATGTCACAGGACATCATGTCACAGGACATCATGTCACAGGACATCATGTCACAGGACATCATGTCACAGGACATCATGTCACAGGACAGCATGTCACAGGACAGCATGTCACGTGACATTATGTCACAGGACATCATGTCACGTGACATCATGTCACGTGACATCATGTCACGTGACATCATGTCACAGGACATGATGTCACAGGACATCATGTCACGTGACATCATGTCACGTGACATCAGGTCACGTGACATCATGTCACAGGACAACATGTCACAGGACAACATGTCACAGGACATCATGTCACAGGACATCATGTCACAGGACATCATGTCACAGGACATCATGTCACAGGACAGCATGTCACGTGACATCATGTCACAGGACATCATGTCACAGGACATCATGTCACAGGACATCATGTCACGTGACATCATGTCACGTGACATCATGTCACGTGACATCATGTCACAGGACATCATGTCACGTGACATCATGTCACAGGACATCATGTCACAGGACGTCATGTCACAGGACGTCATGTCACGTGACATCATGTCACAGGACATCATGTCACGTGACATCATGTCACAGGACATCATGTCACAGGACCTCATGTCACAGGACATCATGTCACAGGACATCATGTCACGTGACATCATGTCACAGGACATCATGTCACAGGACATCATGTCACAGGACATCATTTCACAGGACATCATGTCACAGGACATCATGTCACGTGACATCATGTCACGTGACATCATGTCACAGGACATCATGTCACGTGACATCATGTCACAGGACATCATGTCACAGGACATCATGTCACAGGACATCATGTCACAGGACATCATGTCACAGGACATCATGTCACAGGACATCATGTCAAGTGACATCATGTCACGTGACATCATGTCACAGGACACAGGCCACGTGACATCAGGTCACGTGACATCATGTCACGTGACAGCATGTCACGTGACAGCATGTCACGTGACAGCATGTCACGCGACAGCATGTCGCGTGACATCATGTCACGTGACATCGTGTCACAGGACATCATGTCACGTGACATCATGTCACAGGACATCATGTCACAGGACATCATGTCCCGTGACATCATGTCCCGTGACATCATGTCACGTGACATCATGTCACAGGACATCATGTCACAGGACATCATGTCACAGGACATCATGTCACAGGACATCATGTCACAGGACATCATGTCACGTGACATCATGTCACAGGACATCATGTCACAGGACATCATGTCACAGGACATCATGTCACAGGACATCATGTCAAGTGACATCATGTCACGTGACATCATGTCACAGGACACAGGCCACGTGACATCAGGTCACGTGACATCATGTCACGTGACAGCATGTCACGTGACAGCATGTCACGTGACAGCATGTCACGCGACAGCATGTCGCGTGACAGCATGTCACAGGACAGCATGTCACGTGACAGCATGTCACAGGACATCATGTCACGTGACATCATGTCACGTGACATCATGTCACGTGACATCATGTCACAGGACATGATGTCACAGGACATCATGTCACGTGACATCATGTCACGTGACATCATGTCACGTGACATCATGTCACAGGACAACATGTCACAGGACATCATGTCACAGGACATCATGTCACAGGACATCATGTCACAGGACATCATGTCACAGGACAGCATGTCACGTGACATCATGTCACAGGACATCATGTCACAGGACATCATGTCACAGGACATCATGTCACGTGACATCATGTCACGTGACATCATGTCACGTGACATCATGTCACGTGACATCATGTCACGTGACATCATGTCACAGGACATCATGTCACAGGACGTCATGTCACAGGACGTCATGTCACGTGACATCATGTCACAGGACATCATGTCACGTGACATCATGTCACAGGACATCATGTCACAGGACCTCATGTCACAGGACATCATGTCACAGGACATCATGTCACGTGACATCATGTCACAGGACATCATGTCACAGGACATCATGTCACAGGACATCATTTCACAGGACATCATGTCACAGGACATCATGTCACGTGACATCATGTCACGTGACATCATGTCACAGGACATCATGTCACGTGACATCATGTCACAGGACATCATGTCACAGGACATCATGTCACAGGACATCATGTCACAGGACATCATGTCACAGGACATCATGTCACAGGACAGCATGTCACAGGACAGCATGTCACGTGACATTATGTCACAGGACATCATGTCACGTGACATCATGTCACGTGACATCATGTCACGTGACATCATGTCACAGGACATGATGTCACAGGACATCATGTCACGTGACATCATGTCACGTGACATCAGGTCACGTGACATCATGTCACAGGACAACATGTCACAGGACAACATGTCACAGGACATCATGTCACAGGACATCATGTCACAGGACATCATGTCACAGGACATCATGTCACAGGACAGCATGTCACGTGACATCATGTCACAGGACATCATGTCACAGGACATCATGTCACAGGACATCATGTCACGTGACATCATGTCACGTGACATCATGTCACGTGACATCATGTCACAGGACATCATGTCACGTGACATCATGTCACAGGACATCATGTCACAGGACGTCATGTCACAGGACGTCATGTCACGTGACATCATGTCACAGGACATCATGTCACGTGACATCATGTCACAGGACATCATGTCACAGGACCTCATGTCACAGGACATCATGTCACAGGACATCATGTCACGTGACATCATGTCACAGGACATCATGTCACAGGACATCATGTCACAGGACATCATTTCACAGGACATCATGTCACAGGACATCATGTCACGTGACATCATGTCACGTGACATCATGTCACAGGACATCATGTCACGTGACATCATGTCACAGGACATCATGTCACAGGACATCATGTCACAGGACATCATGTCACAGGACATCATGTCACAGGACATCATGTCACAGGACATCATGTCACGTGACATCATGTCACGTGACATCATGTCACAGGACATCATGTCACAGGACATCATGTCACAGGACATCATGTCACAGGACATCATGTCACGTGACATCATGTCACAGGACATCATGTCACAGGACATCATGTCACAGGACATCATGTCACAGGACATCATGTCACGTGACATCATGTCACAGGACATCATGTCACAGGACATCATGTCACAGGACATCATGTCACACAACATCATGTCACAGGACATCATGTCACAGGACATCATGTCACAGGACATCATGTCACAGGACATCATGTCACGGGACAGCATGTCACGGGACAGCATGTCACGGGACAGCATGTCACGCGACAGCATGTCACGTGACAGCATGTCACGCGACAGCATGTCACGCGACAGCATGTCACGTGACAGCATGTCACGTGACAGCATGTCGACGTGACAGCATGTCGCGTGACAGCATGTCGCGTGACAGCATGTCGCAGGACATCATGTCGCAGGACAGCATGTCACAGGACAGCATGTCACAGGACAGCATGTCACAGGACAGCATGTCACAGGACAGCATGTCACAGGACAGCATGTCACAGGACAGCATGTCACGTGACAGCATGTCACGTGACAGCATGTCACGTGACAGCATGTCACGTGACAGCATGTCACGTGACATCATGTCACGTGACATCATGTCACGTGACATCATGTCACGTGACATCATGTCACAGGACATCATGTCCCGTGACATCATGTCGCGTGACATCATGTCGCGTGACATCATGTCGCGTGACATCATGTCACGTGACATCATGTCACAGGACATCATGTCACGTGACATCATGTCACGTGACATCATGTCACAGGACATCATGTCACAGGACATCATGTCCCGTGACATCATGTCACAGGACATCATGTCACGTGACATCATGTCACGTGACATCATGTCAGAGGACATCATGTCACAGGACATCATGTCACAGGACATCATGTCACGTGACATCATGTCACAGGACATCATGTCACGTGACATCATGTCACAGGACATCATGTCACAGGACATCATGTCACAGGACATCATGTCACAGGACATCATGTCACAGGACATCATGTCACGTGACATCATGTCACAGGACATCATGTCACAGGACATCATGTCACGTGACAGCATGTCACGTGACACATGTCACGTGACAGCATGTCACGTGACAGCATGTCACGTGACAGCATGTCACGTGACAGCATGTCACGTGACAGCATGTCACGTGACAGCATGTCACGTGACATCATGTCACAGGACATCATGTCACAGGACATCATGTCACAGGACATCATGTCACGTGACATCATGTCACAGGACATCATGTCACAGGACATCATGTCACAGGACATCATGTCACGTGACATCATGTCACGTGACATCATGTCACGTGACATCATGTCACAGGACATCATGTCACAGGACATCATGTCCCGTGACATCATGTCACAGGACATCATGTCACGTGACATCATGTCACGTGACATCATGTCACAAGACATCATGTCACAGGACATCATGTCACAGGACATCATGTCACGTGACATCATGTCACGTGACATCATGTCACAGGACATCATGTCACGTGACAGCATGTCACGTGACAGCATGTCACGTGACAGCATGTCACGTGACAGCATGTCACGTGACAACATGTCACGTGACAGCATGTCACGTGACAGCATGTCACGTGACAGCATGTCACAGGACATCATGTCACGGGACATCATGTCAGGGGACATCATGTCACGGGACATCATGTCACGTGACATCATGTCACGTGACATCATGTCACGTGACATCATGTCACGTGACATCATGTCACAGGACATCATGTCACAGGACATCATGTCACGTGACATCATGTCACGTGACATCATGTCACAGGACATCATGTCACAGGACATCATGTCACGTGACATCATGTCACAGGACATCATGTCACCAGTACCAACAGCACAGCAACATGCAACACACAAGCAATCATCCAGCCAGACACAAGATCAAAGCCACACAACCAACCAGACACACCAAGGAAGACGCACAGCCAGGCACGACACCAAAAAGCCAACACCACAACAGCAACACACAGAAAAAGAACACAATCCTAAACGGCAACAACAACACATCAAATCAAAGCCCACAAACACACATGACAGGCACAACACGAACATCCCAAATGACAGAACAACATCATCCAACAACAGCAGCACACAACCAACCACAGAAGCCACAAACACAATCATCAGACGGTAAGCATATCACAGAAGAGCAGTGAGCCGACAGAGACACACCAAACAAACAGCACAGACAACCAGTGGCATCACATTCTACAGCGAATCAATCAGTCCCACATGCCCAACACACAGTCCTCAAACAGCAAGACGAACAACACAATCCACACAGTGCATCAGCCAGCAAAACATCTCCTGAGCAGAGTGCGGATCATGCAGCCCCGATCAGCAGCCCAACATACAAACAGCAGCAGACATGCACACAATCAGACACACAGCAAAGGGCGGCACGTGACAGCATGTCACGTGACATCATGTCACAGGACATCATGTCACGTGACATCATGTCACGTGACATCATGTCACAGGACATCATGTCACAGGACATCATGTCACGTGACATCATGTCACGTGACATCATGTCACAGGACATATGTCACGTGACATCATGTCACGTGACAGCATGTCACGTGACAGCATGTCACGTGACAGCATGTCACGTGACAGCATGTCACGTGAGAGCATGTCGCGTGAGAGCATGTCGCGTGACAGCAGGTCACAGGACAGCATGTCACAGGACATCATGTCACAGGACATCATGTCACAGGGTATCATGTCACGTGACATCATGTCACGTGACATCATGTCACAGGACAACATGTCACAGGACATCATGTCAGAGGACATCATGTCACAGGACATCATGTCACAGGACATCATGTCACAGGACAACATGTCACAGGACAGCATGTCACGTGACATCATGTCACAGGACATCATGTCACAGGACATCATGTCACAAGACATCATGTCACGTGACATCATGTCACGTGACATCATGTCACGTGACATCATGTCACAGGACATCATGTCACGTGACATCATGTCACAGGACATCATGTCACAGGACGTCATGTCACAGGACGTCATGTCACGTGACATCATGTCACAGGACATCATGTCACAGGACATCATGTCACAGGACATCATGTCACGTGACATCATGTCACGTGACATCATGTCACAGGACATCATGTCACAGGACCTCATGTCACAGGACCTCATGTCACAGGACCTCATGTCACAGGACATCATGTCACAGGACATCATGTCACAGGACATCATGTCACAGGACATCATGTCACGGGACATCATGTCACGGGACATCATGTCACGCGACATCATGTCACAGGACAGCATGTCACGTGACAGCATGTCACGTGACAGCATGTCACGTGACAGCATGTCACGTGACAGCATGTCACGTGACAGCATGTCACGTGACAGCATGTCACAGGACATCATGTCACAGGACATCATGTCACAGGACATCATGTCACGTGACATCATGTCACGTGACATCATGTCACGTGACATCATGTCACGTGACATCATGTCACAGGACATCATGTCACAGGACATCATGTCACGTGACATCATGTCACAGGACATCATGTCACAGGACATCATGTCACAGGACATCATGTCACGTGACATCATGTCACAGGACATCATGTCACGTGACATCATGTCACAGGACATCATGTCACGCGACATCATGTCACAGGACATCATGTCACAGGACATCATGTCACGTGACATCATGTCACAAGACATCATGTCACAGGACCTCATGTCACAGGACCTCATGTCACAGGACCTCATGTCACAGGACATCATGTCACAGGACATCATGTCACAGGACATCATGTCACAGGACATCATGTCACGCGACATCATGTCACAGGACATCATGTCACAGGACATCATGTCACGTGACAGCATGTCACGTGACAGCATGTCACGTGACAGCATGTCACGTGACAGCATGTCACGTGACAGCATGTCACGTGACAGCATGTCACGTGACAGCATGTCACAGGACAGCATGTCACAGGACAGCATGTCACAGGACATCATGTCACGTGACATCATGTCACGTGACATCATGTCACGTGACATCATGTCACGTGACATCATGTCACAGGACATCATGTCACAGGACATCATGTCACGTGACATCATGTCACAGGACATCATGTCACGGGACATCATGTCACAGGACATCATGTCACAGGACATCATGTCACGTGACATCATGTCACAGGACATCATGTCACGCGACATCATGTCACAGGACATCATGTCACAGGACATCATGTCACGTGACATCATGTCACAGGACATCATGTCACGTGACAGCATGTCACGTGACAGCATGTCACGTGACAGCATGTCACGTGACAGCATGTCACGTGACAGCATGTCACGTGACAGCATGTCACGTGACAGCATGTCACGTGACAGCATGTCACGTGACAGCATGTTACGTGACAGCGTGTCGCGTGACAGCATGTCGCGCGACAGCATGTCACAGGACAGCATGTCACAGGACATCATGTCACAGGACATCATGTCACGTGACATCATGTCACAGGACATCATGTCACGTGACATCATGTCACGTGACATCATGTCACGTGACATCATGTCACGTGACATCATGTCACAGGACAACATGTCACAGGACATCATGTCACAGGACATCATGTCACAGGACATCATGTCACAGGACATCATGTCACAGGACATCATGTCACAGGACATCATGTCACAGGACATCATGTCACAGGACATCATGTCACAGGACAACATGTCACAGGACAGCATGTCACGTGACATCATGTCACAGGACATCATGTCACAGGACAACATGTCACAGGACATCATGTCACAGGACATCATGTCACAGGACATCATGTCACAGGACATCATGTCACAGGACAACATGTCACAGGACAGCATGTCACGTGACATCATGTCACAGGACATCATGTCACGTGACATCATGTCACAGGACATCATGTCACAGGACGTCATGTCACGTGACATCATGTCACGTGACATCATGTCACAGGACATCATGTCACAGGACATCATGTCACAGGACATCATGTCACAGGACATCATGTCACGTGACATCATGTCACAGGACATCATGTCACGTGACATCATGTCACGTGACATCATGTCACAGGACATCATGTCACGTGACATCATGTCACGTGACATCATGTCGCAGGACATCATGTCACAGGACATCATGTCACGTGACATCATGTCACGTGACATCATGTCACAGGACATCATGTCACAGGACATCATGTCACGTGACATCATGTCACGTGACATCATGTCACAGGACATCATGTCACAGGACATCATGTCACAGGACATCATGTCACGTGACATCCTGTCACAGGACATCATGTCACGTGACATCATGTCACAGGACATCATGTCACAGGACATCATGTCACGTGACATCATGTCACAGGACAGCATGTCACAGGACATCATGTCACAGGACATCATGTCACAGGACATCATGTCACGTGACATCATGTCACAGGACATCATGTCACAGGACATCATGTCACGTGACAACATGTCACAGGACAACATGTCACAGGACATCATGTCACAGGACATCATGTCACAGGACATCATGTCACAGGACAACATGTCACAGGACAACATGTCACAGGACAGCATGTCACGTGACATCATGTCACAGGACATCAGGTCACAGGACATCATGTCACAGGACATCATGTCACGTGACATCATGTCACGTGACATCATGTCACAGGACATCATGTCACGTGACATCATGTCACGTGACATCATGTCACAGGACATCATGTCACAGGACGTCATGTCACAGGACGTCATGTCACGTGACATCATGTCACAGGACATCATGTCACAGGACATCATGTCACGTGACATCATGTCACGTGACATCATGTCACAGGACCTCATGTCACGTGACATCATGTCACGTGACATCATGTCACAGGACCTCATGTCACGTGACATCATGTCACAGGACATCATGTCACAGGACATCATGTCACAGGACATCCTGTCACGGGACATAATGTCATAGGACATCATGTCACAGGACATCATGTCACGTGACATCATGTCACGTGACATCATGTCACGTGACATCATGTCACGTGACATCATGTCACGTGACATCATGTCACAGGACATCATGTCACAGGACATCATGTCACAGGACATCATGTCACAGGACATCATGTCACAGGACATCATGTCACAGGACATCATGTCACGGGACATCATGTCACGGGACATCATGTCACGTGACATCATGTCACAGGACATCATGTCACAGGACATCATGTCACAGGACATCATGTCACGTGACATCATGTCACAGGACATCATGTCACGTGACATCATGTCACGTGACATCATGTCACGTGACAGCATGTCACAGGACAGCATGTCACAGGACAGCATGTCACGTGACAGCATGTCACGTGACAGCATGTCACGTGACAGCATGTCACGTGACATCATGTCACGTGACATCATGTCACGTGACATCATGTCACGTGACATCATGTCCCGTGACATCATGTCACAGGACATCATGTCACAGGACATCATGTCACGTGACATCATGTCACGTGACATCATGTCACGTGACATCATGTCACAGGACATCATGTCACAGGACATCATGTCACAGGACATCATGTCACAGGACATCATGTCACAGGACATCATGTCACAGGACATCATGTCACAGGACATCATGTCACAGGACATCATGTCACGTGACATCATGTCACAGGACATCATGTCACAGGACATCATGTCACGTGACACCATGTCACGTGACAGCATGTCACAGGACAGCATGTCACAGGACAGCATGTCACAGGACAGCATGTCACGTGACAGCATGTCACAGGACATCATGTCACAGGACATCATGTCACAGGACATCATGTCACAGGACATCATGTCACAGGACATCATGTCACGTGACATCATGTCACGTGACATCATGTCACGTGACATCATGTCACGTGACATCATGTCACGTGACATCATGTCACAGGACATCATGTCACGGGACATCATGTCACGGGACATCATGGCACGTGACATCATGTCACGTGACATCATGTCACGTGACATCATGTCACAGGACATCATGTCACGTGACATCATGTCACGTGACATCATGTCACGTGACATCATGTCACGTGACATCATGTCACAGGACATCATGTCACAGGACATCATGTCACAGGACATCATGTCACAGGACATCATGTCACGTGACATCATGTCACGTGACATCATGTCACAGGACATCATGTCACGGGACATCATGGCACGGGACATCATGGCACGGGACATCATGGCACGTGACATCATGTCACGTGGCATCATGTCACGTGGCATCATGTCACAGGACATCATGTCACAGGACATCATGTCACGTGACATCATGTCACAGGACAGCATGTCACGTGACAGCATGTCACGTGACAGCATGTCACGTGACATCATGTCACGTGACATCATGTCACGTGACATCATGGCACAGGACATCATGTCCCGTGACATCATGTCACAGGACATCATGTCACAGGACATCATGTCACAGGACATCATGTCACAGGACATCATGTCACGTGACATCATGTCACGTGACATCATGTCACAGGACATCATGTCACAGGACATCATGTCACGTGACATCATGTCACAGGACATCATGTCACAGGACATCATGTCACGTGACACCATGTCACAGGACATCATGTCACGTGACATCATGTCACAGGACATCATGTCACAGGACATCATGTCACGTGACATCATGTCACAGGACATCATGTCACGTGACATCATGTCACAGGACATCATGTCACAGGACATCATGTCACAGGACATCATGTCACGTGACATCATGTCACAGGACATCATGTCACAGGACATCATGTCACGTGACATCATGTCACGTGACATCATGTCACAGGACATCATGTCACAGGACATCATGTCACGTGACATCATGTCACAGGACATCATGTCACGTGACATCATGTCACGTGACATCATGTCACGTGACATCATGTCACGTGACATCATGTCACGTGACATCATGTCACGTGACATCATGTCCCGTGACATCATGTCACAGGACATCATGTCACAGGACATCATGTCACAGGACATCATGTCACGTGACATCATGTCACAGGACATCATGTCACGTGACATCATGTCACGTGACATCATGTCACAGGACATCATGTCACGTGACACCATGTCACAGGACATCATGTCACGTGACATCATGTCACAGGACATCATGTCACAGGACATCATGTCACGTGACATCATGTCACAGGACATCATGTCACGTGACATCATGTCACAGGACAGCATGTCACGTGACAGCATGTCACGTGACATCATGTCACGTGACATCATGTCACGTGACATCATGGCACAGGACATCATGTCCCGTGACATCATGTCACAGGACATCATGTCACAGGACATCACGTCACGTGACATCATGTCACGTGACATCATGTCACGTGACATCATGTCACAGGACATCATGTCACAGGACATCATGTCACAAGACATCATGTCACAGGACATCATGTCACGTGACATCATGTCACAGGACATCATGTCACAGGACATCATGTCACAGGACATCATGTCACAGGACATCATGTCACGTGACATCATGTCACAGGACATCATGTCACAGGACATCATGTCACGTGACATCATGTCACAGGACATCATGTCACAGGACATCATGTCAAGTGACATCATGTCACGTGACATCATGTCACAGGACACAGGTCACGTGACATCATGTCACGTGACAGCATGTCACGTGACAGCATGTCACGTGACAGCATGTCACGTGACAGCATGTCACAGGACAGCATGTCACAGGACAGCATGTCACAGGACAGCATGTCAGGTGACATCATGTCACAGGACAGCATGTCACAGGACATCATGTCACGTGACATCATGTCACGTGACATCATGTCACGTGACATCATGTCACAGGACAACATGTCACAGGACATCATGTCACAGGACATCATGTCACAGGACATCATGTCACAGGACATCATGTCATGTGACATCATGTCACGTGACATCATGTCACGTGACATCATGTCACAGGACATCATGTCACAGGACATCATGTCACAGGACATCATGTCACAGGACATCATGTCACGTGACATCATGTCACAGGACATCATGTCACAGGACCTCATGTCCCAGGACCTCATGTCCCGTGACATCATGTCACGTGACATCATGTCACGTGACATCATGTCACGTGACATCATGTCACGTGACATCATGTCACAGGACATCATGTCACAGGACAACATGTCACAGGACATCATGTCACGTGACATCATGTCACAGGACATCATGTCACAGGACATCATGTCACAGGACATCATGTCACGTGACATCATGTCACAGGACATCATGTCACAGGACATCATGTCACGTGACATCATGTCACAGGACATCATGTCACAGGACATCATGTCACGTGACATCATGTCACGTGACATCATGTCACAGGACATCATGTCACGTGACACCATGTCACAGGACATCATGTCACGTGACATCATGTCACAGGACATCATGTCACAGGACATCATGTCACGTGACATCATGTCACAGGACATCATGTCACAGGACATCATGTCACAGGACATCACGTCACAGGACATCATGTCACAGGACATCATGTCACAGGACATCATGTCACAGGACATCATGTCACAGGACATCATGTCACAGGACATCATGTCACGTGACATCATGTCAACCGACATCATGTCACGTGACATCATGTCACGTGACATCATGTCACGTGACATCATGTCACGTGACATCATGTCACGTGACATCATGTCACAGGACATCATGTCACAGGACATCATGTCACAGGACATCATGTCACAGGACATCATGTCACAGGACATCATGTCACGTGACATCATGTCACAGGACATCATGTCACAGGACATCATGTCACGTGACATCATGTCACAGGACATCATGTCACGGGACATCATGTCACGGGACATCATGTCACGTGACATCATGTCACAGGACATCATGTCACAGGACATCATGTCAAGTGACATCATGTCACGTGACATCATGTCACAGGACATCATGTCACGTGACATCATGTCACGTGACATCATGTCACGTGACATCATGTCACGTGACATCATGTCACGTGACAGCATGTCACGTGACAGCATGTCACAGGACAGCATGTCACGTGACATCATGTCACGTGACATCATGTCACAGGACAGCATGTCACAGGACAGCATGTCACAGGACAGCATGTCACAGGACAGCATGTCACAGGACAGCATGTCACGTGACAGCATGTCACGTGACAGCATGTCACGTGACAGCATGTCACAGGACAGCATGTCACGTGACAGCATGTCACGTGACAGCATGTCACGTGACATCATGTCACGTGACATCATGTCACAGGACATCATGTCACAGGACATCATGTCACAGGACATCATGTCACGGGACATCATGTCACGGGACATCATGTCACGGGACATCATGTCACGGGACGTCATGTCACAGGACATCATGTCACAGGACATCATGTCACAGGACAGCATGTCACGTGACATCATGTCACAGGACATCATGTCACAGGACATCATGTCCCGTGACATCATGTCCCGTGACATCATGTCCCGTGACATCATGTCACGTGACAGCATGTCACGTGACAGCATGTCACGTGACAGCATGTCACAGGACAGCATGTCACAGGACATCATGTCACAGGACATCATGTCACAGGACATCATGTCACGTGACATCATGTCACAGGACATCATGTCACAGGACATCATGTCACAGGACCTCATGTCACAGGACATCATGTCCCGTGACATCATGTCCCGTGACATCATGTCCCGTGACATCATGTCACGTGACAGCATGTCACGTGACAGCATGTCACAGGACAGCATGTCACAGGACATCATGTCACGTGACATCATGTCACGTGACATCATGTCACGTGACATCATGTCACGTGACATCATGTCACGTGACAGCATGTCACAGGACAGCATGTCACGTGACATCATGTCACGTGACATCATGTCACAGGACATCATGTCACAGGACATCATGTCACAGGACATCATGTCACAGGACAGCTTTTGCTAAAACCACAAGCAAACACGCAAACACGAGGCAAAACACGCACGTCTCCTGTGGCACATCTCGTCACTGCTGGCAACAAGCAAAAATGCTCTACAAGTACAGAGCCTCACTGCACACACGCATGCGCACACACACACCACCCGACGAGCAAAACCAAAGCTCAGGCACGGCTGAGCTAAGAATGTCACAGGACAGCATGTCACAGGACAACATGTCACGTGACAGCATGTCACGTGACAGCATGTCACAGGAAAGCATGTCACGTGACAGCATGTCACGTGACAGCATGTCACGTGACATCATGTCACGTGACATCATGTCACGTGACATCATGTCACGTGACATCATGTCACAGGACATCATGTCACAGGACATCATGTCACGGGACATCATGTCACGGGACATCATGTCACGGGACATCATGTCACAGGACGTCATGTCACAGGACATCATGTCACAGGACATCATGTCACAGGACAGCATGTCACGTGACATCATGTCACAGGACATCATGTCCCGTGACATCATGTCCCGTGACATCATGTCCCGTGACATCATGTCACGTGACAGCATGTCACGTGACAGCATGTCACGTGACAGCATGTCACAGGACAGCATGTCACAGGACATCATGTCACAGGACATCATGTCACAGGACATCATGTCACGTGACATCATGTCACAGGACATCATGTCACAGGACATCATGTCACAGGACCTCATGTCACAGGACATCATGTCCCGTGACATCATGTCCCGTGACATCATGTCCCGTGACATCATGTCACGTGACAGCATGTCACGTGACAGCATGTCACAGGACAGCATGTCACAGGACATCATGTCACAGGACATCATGTCACAGGACATCATGTCACGTGACATCATGTCACAGGGCATCATGTCACAGGACCTCATGTCACAGGACCTCATGTCACAGGACCTCATGTCCCGTGACATCATGTCACGTGACATCATGTCACGTGACATCATGTCACGTGACATCATGTCACAGGACATCATGTCACAGGACAACATGTCACAGGACATGATGTCACGTGACATCATGTCACAGGACATCATGTCACAGGACATCATGTCACAGGACATCATGTCACGTGACATCATGTCACAGGACATCATGTCACAGGACATCATGTCACAGGACATCATGTCACGTGACATCATGTCACAGGACATCATGTCACAGGACATCATGTCACGTGACATCATGTCACGTGACATCATGTCACAGGACATCATGTCACGTGACACCATGTCACAGGACATCATGTCACGTGACATCATGTCACAGGACATCATGTCACAGGACATCATGTCACGTGACATCATGTCACAGGACATCATGTCACAGGACATCATGTCAAAGGACATCATGTCACAGGACATCATTTCACAGGACATCACGTCACGTGACATCATGTTACAGGACATCATGTCACGTGACATCATGTCACAGGACATCATGTCACGTGACATCATGTCACGTGACATCATGTCACGTGACATCATGTCACGTGACATCATGTCACGTGACATCATGTCACAGGACATCATGTCACAGGACATCATGTCACAGGACATCATGTCACAGGACATCATGTCACAGGACATCATGTCACAGGACATCATGTCACAGGACATCATGTCACAGGACATCATGTCACAGGACATCATGTCACAGGACATCATGTCACAGGACATCATGTCACGTGACATCATGTCACAGGACATCATGTCACGTGACATCATGTCACGTGACATCATGTCACAGGACATCATGTCACAGGACATCATGTCACGTGACACCATGTCACGTGACATCATGTCACGTGACAGCATGTCACGTGACACATCATGTCACAGGACATCATGTCACGTGACACCATGTCACGTGACAGCATGTCACGTGACACAGCATGTCACAGGACACAGCATGTCACAGGACAGCATGTCACGTGACAGCATGTCACGTGACAGCATGTCACGTGACAGCATGTCACGTGACATCATGTCACAGGACATCATGTCACAGGACATCATGTCCCGTGACATCATGTCCCGTGACATCATGTCCCGTGACATCATGTCACGTGACAGCATGTCACGTGACAGCATGTCACAGGACAGCATGTCACAGGACATCATGTCACAGGACATCATGTCACAGGACATCATGTCACGTGACATCATGTCACAGGACATCATGTCACAGGACATCATGTCACAGGACCTCATGTCACAGGACATCATGTCCCGTGACATCATGTCCCGTGACATCATGTCCCGTGACATCATGTCACGTGACAGCATGTCAGGTGACAGCATGTCACAGGACAGCATGTCACAGGACATCATGTCACAGGACATCATGTCACAGGACATCATGTCACGTGACATCATGTCACAGGGCATCATGTCACAGGACCTCATGTCACAGGACCTCATGTCACAGGACCTCATGTCCCGTGACATCATGTCACGTGACATCATGTCACGTGACATCATGTCACGTGACATCATGTCACAGGACAACATGTCACAGGACAACATGTCACTGGACATCATGTCACGTGACATCATGTCACAGGACATCATGTCACAGGACATCATGTCACAGGACATCATGTCACGTGACATCATGTCACAGGACATCATGTCACAGGACATCATGTCACGTGACATCATGTCACGTGACATCATGTCACGTGACATCATGTCACGTGACATCATGTCACAGGACAACATGTCACAGGACAACATGTCACTGGACATCATGTCACGTGACATCATGTCACAGGACATCATGTCACAGGACATCATGTCACAGGACATCATGTCACGTGACATCATGTCACAGGACATCATGTCACAGGACATCATGTCACAGGACATCATGTCACGTGACACCATGTCACAGGACATCATGTCACGTGGCATCATGTCACAGGACATCATGTCACAGGACATCATGTCACGTGACATCATGTCACAGGACATCATGTCAGAGGACATCATGTCAAAGGACATCATGTCACAGGACATCATTTCACAGGACATCACGTCACGTGACATCATGTCACAGGACATCATGTCACGTGACATCATGTCACGTGACATCATGTCACGTGACATCATGTCACGTGACATCATGTCACGTGACATCATGTCACGTGACATCATGTCACAGGACATCATGTCACAGGACATCATGTCACAGGACATCATGTCACAGGACATCATGTCACAGGACATCATGTCACAAGACATCATGTCACAGGACATCATGTCACAGGACATCATGTCACAGGACATCATGTCACAGGACATCATGTCACGTGACATCATGTCACGTGACATCATGTCACGTGACATCATGTCACGTGACATCATGTCACAGGACATCATGTCACAGGACATCATGTCACGTGACACCATGTCACGTGACATCATGTCACGTGACAGCATGTCACGTGACACATCATGTCACAGGACATCATGTCACGTGACACCATGTCACGTGACATCATGTCACGTGACAGCATGTCACGTGACACAGCATGTCACAGGACACAGCATGTCACAGGACAGCATGTCACGTGACAGCATGTCACGTGACAGCATGTCACGTGACATCATGTCACAGGACATCATGTCACAGGACATCATGTCACAGGACATCATGTCACGTGACATCATGTCACGTGACATCATGTCACGTGACAGCATGTCACGTGACAGCATGTCACAGGACAGCATGTCACAGGACAGCATGTCACGTGACAGCATGTCACGTGACATCATGTCACGGGACATCATGTCACGGGACATCATGTCACGGGACATCATGTCACAGGACATCATGTCACAGGACATCATGTCACGTGACATCATGTCACGTGAGATCATGTCACAGGACATCATGTCACGTGACATCATGTCACAGGACATCATGTCACAGGAAATCATGTCACAGGACATCATGTCACAGGACAGCATGTCACGTGACATCATGTCACGTGACATCATGTCACAGGACATCATGTCACAGGACATCATGTCACAGGACATCATGTCCCGTGACATCATGTCCCGTGACATCATGTCACGTGACAGCATGTCACGTGACAGCATGTCACAGGACAGCATGTCACAGGACATCATGTCACAGGACATCATGTCACGTGACATCATGTCACAGGACATCATGTCACGTGACATCATGTCACGTGACATCATGTCACAGGACATCATGTCACGTGACATCATGTCACAGGACATCATGTCACAGGACATCATGTCACGTGACATCATGTCACGTGACATCATGTCACAGGACATCATGTCACGTGACACCATGTCACAGGACATCATGTCACGTGACATCATGTCACAGGACATCATGTCACAGGACATCATGTCACGTGACATCATGTCACAGGACATCATGTCACAGGACATCATGTCAAAGGACATCATGTCACAGGACATCATGTCACAGGACATCACGTCACGTGACATCATGTCACAGGACATCATGTCACGTGACATCATGCCACAGGACATCATGTCACAGGACATCATGTCACGTGACATCATGTCACGTGACATCATGTCACGTGACATCATGTCACGTGACATCATGTCACAGGACATCATGTCACGTGACATCATGTCACAGGACATCATGTCACAGGACATCATGTCACAGGACATCATGTCACAGGACATCATGTCACGTGACATCATGTCACAGGACATCATGTCACACGACATCATGTCACGGGACATCATGTCACAGGACATCATGTCACGTGACATCATGTCACGTGACATCATGTCACAGGACATCATGTCACGTGACACCATGTCACAGGACATCATGTCACGTGACATCATGTCACAGGACATCATGTCACAGGACATCATGTCACGTGACACCATGTCACAGGACATCATGTCACGTGACATCATGTCACAGGACATCATGTCACAGGACATCATGTCACGTGACATCATGTCACAGGACATCATGTCGCAGGACATCATGTCAAAGGACATCATGTCACAGGACATCATGTCGCAGGACATCACGTCACAGGACATCATGTCACAGGACATCATGTCACGTGACATCATGTCACGTGACATCATGTCACGTGACATCATGTCACAGGACATCATGTCACGTGACATCATGTCACAGGACATCATGTCACGTGACATCATGTCACAGGACATCATGTCACAGGACATCATGTCACGTGACATCATGTCACAGGACATCATGTCACAGGACATCATGTCACAGGAAATCATGTCACAGGACATCATGTCACAGGACATCATGTCACAGGACATCATGTCACAGGACATCATGTCACAGGACATCATGTCACGTGACATCATGTCACAGGACATCATGTCACAGGACATCATGTCACGTGACATCATGTCACAGGACATCATGTCACAGGACATCATGTCACAGGACATCATGTCACAGGACATCATGTCAAGTGACATCATGTCACGTGACATCATGTCACAGGACACAGGTCACAGGACATGTCACGTGACAGCATGTCACGTGACAGCATGTCACGTGACATCATGTCACAGGACAGCACGTCACAGGACAGCACGTCACAGGACAGCACGTCACGTGACAGCATGTCACGTGACAGCATGTCACGTGACAGCATGTCACGTGACAGCATGTCACGTGACAGCATGTCACAGGACATCATGTCACGTGACATCACGTCACAGGACATCATGTCACGTGACATCATGTCACAGGACATCATGTCACAGGACATCATGCCACGTGACATCATGTCACAGGACATCATGTCACAGGACATCATGTCACAGGACATCATGTCACGTGACATCATGTCACAGGACATCATGTCACAGGACATCATGTCACGTGACATCATGTCACGTGACATCATGTCACAGGACATCATGTCACGTGACACCATGTCACAGGACATCATGTCACGTGACATCATGTCACAGGACATCATGTCACAGGACATCATGTCACGTGACATCATTTCACAGGACATCATGTCACAGGACATCATGTCAAAGGACATCATGTCACAGGACATCATGTCACAGGACATCACGTCACGTGACATCATGTCACAGGACATCATGTCACGTGACATCATGTCACGTGACATCATGTCACGTGACATCATGTCACAGGACATCATGTCACAGGACATCATGTCACGTGACATCATGTCACAGGACATCATGTCACAGGACATCATGTCACAGGACATCATGTCACAGGACATCATGTCACGTGACATCATGTCACAGGACATCATGTCACAGGACATCATGTCACGTGACATCATGTCACAGGACATCATGTCACAGGACATTATGTCACGTGACATCATGTCACGTGACATCATGTCACAGGACATCATGTCACGTGACACCATGTCACAGGACATCATGTCACGTGACATCATGTCACAGGACATCATGTCACAGGACATCATGTCATGTGACATCATGTCACAGGACATCATGTCACAGGACATCATGTCACAGGACATCATGTCACGTGACATCATGTCACAGGACATCATGTCACAGGACATCATGTCACGTGACATCATGTCACGTGACATCATGTCACAGGACATCATGTCACGTGACATCATGTCACAGGACATCATGTCACAGGACATCATGTCACGTGACATCATGTCACGTGACATCATGTCACAGGACATCATGTCACGGGACATCATGTCACGTGACATCATGTCACAGGACAAAATGTCACAGGACATCATGTCACGTGACATCATGTCACGTGACATCATGTCACAGGACACCATGTCACGTGACACCATGTCACAGGACATCATGTCACGTGACATCATGTCACAGGACATCATGTCACAGGACATCATGTCACGTGACATCATGTCACAGGACATCATGTCACAGGACATCGTGTCAAAGGACATCATGTCACAGGACATCATGTCACAGGACATCACGTCACGTGACATCATGTCACAGGACATCATGTCACGTGACCTCATGTCACAGGACATCATGTCACAGGACATCACGTCACGTGACATCATGTCACGTGACATCATGTCACGTGACATCATGTCACGTGACATCATGTCACGTGACATCATGTCACGTGACATCATGTCACAGGACATCATGTCACGTGACACCATGTCACAGGACATCATGTCACGTGACATCATGTCACAGGACATCATGTCACAGGACATCATGTCACGTGACATCATGTCACAGGACATCATGTCACAGGACATCATGTCAAAGGACATCATGTCACAGGACATCATGTCACAGGACATCACGTCACGTGACATCATGTCACAGGACATCATGTCACGTGACATCATGTCACAGGACATCATGTCACAGGACATCATGTCACGTGACATCATGTCACGTGACATCATGTCACGTGACATCCTGTCACAGGACATCATGTCACGTGACATCATGTCACAGGACATCATGTCACAGGACATCATGTCACAGGACATCATGTCACGTGACATCATGTCACAGGACATCATGTCACAGCACATCATGTCACAGGACATCATGTCACGTGACATCATGTCACAGGACATCATGTCACAGGACATCATGTCACGTGACATCAGGTCACGTGACATCATGTCACAGGACATCATGTCACGTGACACCATGTCACAGGACATCATGTCACGTGACATCATGTCACAGGACATCATGTCACAGGACATCATGTCACGTGACATCATGTCACAGGACATCATGTCACAGGACATCATGTCAAAGGACATCATGTCACAGGACATCATGTCACAGGACATCATGTCACGTGACATCATGTCACGTGACATCATGTCACGTGACATCATGTCACAGGACATCATGTCACGTGACATCATGTCACAGGACATCATGTCACGTGACATCATGTCACAGGACATCATGTCACGTGACATCATGTCACGTGACATCATGTCACAGGACATCATGTCACAGGACATCATGTCACGTGACATCATGTCACGTGACATCATGTCACAGGACATCATGTCACGTGACATCATGTCACAGGACATCATGTCACGTGACATCATGTCACAGGACATCATGTCACAGGACATCATGTCACGTGACATCATGTCACAGGACATCATGTCACAGGACATCATGTCACAGGACATCATGTCACGTGACATCATGTCACAGGACATCATGTCACAGGACATCATGTCACGGGACATCATGTCACGTGACATCATGTCACGGGACATCATGTCACGGGACATCATGTCACGTGACATCATGTCACGTGACATCATGTCACAGGACATCATGTCACAGGACATCATGTCACGTGACATCATGTCACAGGACATCATGTCACAGGACATCATGTCAAAGGACATCATGTCACAGGACATCATGTCACAGGACATCACGTCACGTGACATCATGTCCCAGGACGTCATGTCACGTGACATCATGTCACAGGACATCATGTCACAGGACATCATGTCACGTGACATCATGTCACGTGACATCATGTCACGTGACATCATGTCACAGGACATCATGTCACGTGACATCATGTCACAGGACATCATGTCACGTGACATCATGTCACGTGACATCATGTCACAGGACATCATGTCACGTGACACCATGTCACAGGACATCATGTCACGTGACATCATGTCACAGGACATCATGTCACAGGACATCATGTCACGTGACATCATGTCACAGGACATCAGGTCACAGGACATCATGTCACGTGACATCATGTCACAGGACATCATGTCACAGGACATCATGTCAAAGGACATCATGTCACAGGACATCATGTCACAGGACATCACGTCACGTGACGTCAGGTCACAGGACATCATGTCACGTGACATCATGTCACAGGACATCATGTCACGTGACATCATGTCACGTGACATCATGTCACGTGACATCATGTCACAGGACATCATGTCACGTGACATCATGTCACAGGACATCATGTCACGTGACATCATGTCACGTGACATCATGTCACAGGACATCATGTCACAGGACATCATGTCACAGGACATCATGTCACGTGACATCATGTCACAGGACATCATGTCACAGGACATCATGTCACAGGACATCATGTCACAGGACATCATGTCACGTGACATCATGTCACAGGACATCATGTCACGTGACATCATGTCACAGGACATCATGTCACAGGACATCATGTCACAGGACATCATGTCACAGGACATCATGTCACGTGACATCATGTCACAGGACATCATGTCACAGGACATCATGTCACAGGACATCATGTCACAGGACATCATGTCACGTGACAGCATGTCACGTGACAGCATGTCACCGGACAGCATGTCAAAGGACAGCATGTCACGTGACACCATGTCACGTGACACCATGTCACGTGACATCATGTCACGTGACATCATGTCACAGGACATCATGTCACAGGACATCATGTCACGTGACATCACGTCACAGGACATCACGTCACAGGACATCATGTCACAGGACATCATGTCACGTGACATCATGTCACGTGACATCATGTCACAGGACATCATGTCACGTGACACCATGTCACAGGACATCATGTCAGGTGACATCATGTCACAGGACATCATGTCACAGGACATCATGTCACGTGACATCATGTCACAGGACATCATGTCACAGGACATCATGTCAAAGGACATCATGTCACAGGACATCATGTCACAGGACATCACGTCACGTGACATCAGGTCACAGGACATCATGTCACGTGACATCATGTCACAGGACATCATGTCACGTGACATCATGTCACAGGACATCATGTCACGTGACATCATGTCACAGGACATCATGTCACGTGACATCATGTCACGTGGCATCATGTCACAGGACATCATGTCACAGGACATCATGTCACAGGACATCATGTCACAGGACATCATGTCACAGGACATCATGTCACAGGACATCATGTCACAGGACATCATGTCACAGGACATCATGTCACAGGACATCATGTCACGTGACATCATGTCACAGGACATCATGTCACAGGACATCATGTCACGTGACATCATGTCACAGGACATCATGTCACAGGACATCATGTCACAGGACATCATGTCACAGGACATCATGTCACAGGACATCATGTCACAGGACATCATGTCACAGGACATCATGTCACGTGACATCATGTCACAGGACATCATGTCACAGGACATCATGTCACGTGACATCATGTCACAGGACATCATGTCACAGGACATCATGTCACAGGACATCATGTCACAGGACATCATGTCACGTGACATCATGTCACAGGACATCATGTCACAGGACATCATGTCACAGGACATCATGTCACAGGACATCATGTCACGTGACATCATGTCAAAGGACATGTCACAGGACAGCATGTCACGTGACAGCATGTCACGTGACAGCATGTCACAGGACATCATGTCACAGGACATCATGTCACAGGACATCATGTCACGTGACATCATGTCACGTGACATCATGTCACAGGGCATCATGTCACAGGACCTCATGTCACAGGACCTCATGTCACAGGACCTCATGTCCCGTGACATCATGTCACGTGACATCATGTCACGTGACATCATGTCACGTGACATCATGTCACAGGACAACATGTCACAGGACAACATGTCACTGGACATCATGTCACGTGACATCATGTCACAGGACATCATGTCACAGGACATCATGTCACAGGACATCATGTCACGTGACATCATGTCACAGGACATCATGTCACAGGACATCATGTCACAGGACATCATGTCACGTGACATCATGTCACAGGACATCATGTCACAGGACATCATGTCACGTGACATCATGTCACGTGACATCATGTCACGTGACATCATGTCACGTGACATCATGTCACAGGACAACATGTCACAGGACAACATGTCACTGGACATCATGTCACGTGACATCATGTCACAGGACATCATGTCACAGGACATCATGTCACAGGACATCATGTCACGTGACATCATGTCACAGGACATCATGTCACAGGACATCATGTCACAGGACATCATGTCACGTGACACCATGTCACAGGACATCATGTCACGTGGCATCATGTCACAGGACATCATGTCACAGGACATCATGTCACGTGACATCATGTCACAGGACATCATGTCAGAGGACATCATGTCAAAGGACATCATGTCACAGGACATCATTTCACAGGACATCACGTCACGTGACATCATGTCACAGGACATCATGTCACGTGACATCATGTCACGTGACATCATGTCACGTGACATCATGTCACGTGACATCATGTCACGTGACATCATGTCACAGGACATCATGTCACAGGACATCATGTCACAGGACATCATGTCACAGGACATCATGTCACAGGACATCATGTCACAGGACATCATGTCACAGGACATCATGTCACAGGACATCATGTCACAGGACATCATGTCACAGGACATCATGTCACGTGACATCATGTCACGTGACATCATGTCACGTGACATCATGTCACGTGACATCATGTCACAGGACATCATGTCACAGGACATCATGTCACGTGACACCATGTCACGTGACATCATGTCACGTGACAGCATGTCACGTGACACATCATGTCACAGGACATCATGTCACGTGACACCATGTCACGTGACATCATGTCACGTGACAGCATGTCACGTGACACAGCATGTCACAGGACACAGCATGTCACAGGACAGCATGTCACGTGACAGCATGTCACGTGACAGCATGTCACGTGACATCATGTCACAGGACATCATGTCACAGGACATCATGTCACAGGACATCATGTCACGTGACATCATGTCACGTGACATCATGTCACGTGACAGCATGTCACGTGACAGCATGTCACAGGACAGCATGTCACAGGACAGCATGTCACGTGACAGCATGTCACGTGACATCATGTCACGGGACATCATGTCACGGGACATCATGTCACGGGACATCATGTCACAGGACATCATGTCACAGGACATCATGTCACGTGACATCATGTCACGTGAGATCATGTCACAGGACATCATGTCACGTGACATCATGTCACAGGACATCATGTCACAGGAAATCATGTCACAGGACATCATGTCACAGGACAGCATGTCACGTGACATCATGTCACGTGACATCATGTCACAGGACATCATGTCACAGGACATCATGTCACAGGACATCATGTCCCGTGACATCATGTCCCGTGACATCATGTCACGTGACAGCATGTCACGTGACAGCATGTCACAGGACAGCATGTCACAGGACATCATGTCACAGGACATCATGTCACGTGACATCATGTCACAGGACATCATGTCACGTGACATCATGTCACGTGACATCATGTCACAGGACATCATGTCACGTGACATCATGTCACAGGACATCATGTCACAGGACATCATGTCACGTGACATCATGTCACGTGACATCATGTCACAGGACATCATGTCACGTGACACCATGTCACAGGACATCATGTCACGTGACATCATGTCACAGGACATCATGTCACAGGACATCATGTCACGTGACATCATGTCACAGGACATCATGTCACAGGACATCATGTCAAAGGACATCATGTCACAGGACATCATGTCACAGGACATCACGTCACGTGACATCATGTCACAGGACATCATGTCACGTGACATCATGCCACAGGACATCATGTCACAGGACATCATGTCACGTGACATCATGTCACGTGACATCATGTCACGTGACATCATGTCACAGGACATCATGTCACGTGACATCATGTCACAGGACATCATGTCACAGGACATCATGTCACAGGACATCATGTCACAGGACATCATGTCACGTGACATCATGTCACAGGACATCATGTCACAGGACATCATGTCACACGACATCATGTCACGGGACATCATGTCACAGGACATCATGTCACGTGACATCATGTCACGTGACATCATGTCACAGGACATCATGTCACGTGACACCATGTCACAGGACATCATGTCACGTGACATCATGTCACAGGACATCATGTCACAGGACATCATGTCACGTGACACCATGTCACAGGACATCATGTCACGTGACATCATGTCACAGGACATCATGTCACAGGACATCATGTCACGTGACATCATGTCACAGGACATCATGTCGCAGGACATCATGTCAAAGGACATCATGTCACAGGACATCATGTCGCAGGACATCACGTCACAGGACATCATGTCACAGGACATCATGTCACGTGACATCATGTCACGTGACATCATGTCACGTGACATCATGTCACAGGACATCATGTCACGTGACATCATGTCACAGGACATCATGTCACGTGACATCATGTCACAGGACATCATGTCACAGGACATCATGTCACGTGACATCATGTCACAGGACATCATGTCACAGGACATCATGTCACAGGAAATCATGTCACAGGACATCATGTCACAGGACATCATGTCACAGGACATCATGTCACAGGACATCATGTCACAGGACATCATGTCACGTGACATCATGTCACAGGACATCATGTCACAGGACATCATGTCACGTGACATCATGTCACAGGACATCATGTCACAGGACATCATGTCACAGGACATCATGTCACAGGACATCATGTCAAGTGACATCATGTCACGTGACATCATGTCACAGGACACAGGTCACAGGACATGTCACGTGACAGCATGTCACGTGACAGCATGTCACGTGACATCATGTCACAGGACAGCACGTCACAGGACAGCACGTCACAGGACAGCACGTCACGTGACAGCATGTCACGTGACAGCATGTCACGTGACAGCATGTCACGTGACAGCATGTCACGTGACAGCATGTCACAGGACATCATGTCACGTGACATCACGTCACAGGACATCATGTCACGTGACATCATGTCACAGGACATCATGTCACAGGACATCATGCCACGTGACATCATGTCACAGGACATCATGTCACAGGACATCATGTCACAGGACATCATGTCACGTGACATCATGTCACAGGACATCATGTCACAGGACATCATGTCACGTGACATCATGTCACGTGACATCATGTCACAGGACATCATGTCACGTGACACCATGTCACAGGACATCATGTCACGTGACATCATGTCACAGGACATCATGTCACAGGACATCATGTCACGTGACATCATTTCACAGGACATCATGTCACAGGACATCATGTCAAAGGACATCATGTCACAGGACATCATGTCACAGGACATCACGTCACGTGACATCATGTCACAGGACATCATGTCACGTGACATCATGTCACGTGACATCATGTCACGTGACATCATGTCACAGGACATCATGTCACAGGACATCATGTCACGTGACATCATGTCACAGGACATCATGTCACAGGACATCATGTCACAGGACATCATGTCACAGGACATCATGTCACGTGACATCATGTCACAGGACATCATGTCACAGGACATCATGTCACGTGACATCATGTCACAGGACATCATGTCACAGGACATTATGTCACGTGACATCATGTCACGTGACATCATGTCACAGGACATCATGTCACGTGACACCATGTCACAGGACATCATGTCACGTGACATCATGTCACAGGACATCATGTCACAGGACATCATGTCATGTGACATCATGTCACAGGACATCATGTCACAGGACATCATGTCACAGGACATCATGTCACGTGACATCATGTCACAGGACATCATGTCACAGGACATCATGTCACGTGACATCATGTCACGTGACATCATGTCACAGGACATCATGTCACGTGACATCATGTCACAGGACATCATGTCACAGGACATCATGTCACGTGACATCATGTCACGTGACATCATGTCACAGGACATCATGTCACGGGACATCATGTCACGTGACATCATGTCACAGGACAAAATGTCACAGGACATCATGTCACGTGACATCATGTCACGTGACATCATGTCACAGGACACCATGTCACGTGACACCATGTCACAGGACATCATGTCACGTGACATCATGTCACAGGACATCATGTCACAGGACATCATGTCACGTGACATCATGTCACAGGACATCATGTCACAGGACATCGTGTCAAAGGACATCATGTCACAGGACATCATGTCACAGGACATCACGTCACGTGACATCATGTCACAGGACATCATGTCACGTGACCTCATGTCACAGGACATCATGTCACGGGACATCACGTCACGTGACATCATGTCACGTGACATCATGTCACGTGACATCATGTCACAGGACATCATGTCACAGGACATCATGTCACAGGACATCATGTCACGTGACATCATGTCACAGGACATCATGTCACAGGACATCATGTCAAAGGACATCATGTCACAGGACATCATGTCACAGGACATCACGTCACGTGACATCATGTCACAGGACATCATGTCACGTGACATCATGTCACAGGACATCATGTCACAGGACATCATGTCACGTGACATCATGTCACGTGACATCATGTCACAGGACATCATGTCACAGGACATCATGTCACGTGACATCATGTCACAGGACATCATGTCACAGCACATCATGTCACAGGACATCATGTCACGTGACATCATGTCACAGGACATCATGTCACAGGACATCATGTCACGTGACATCAGGTCACGTGACATCATGTCACAGGACATCATGTCACGTGACACCATGTCACAGGACATCATGTCACGTGACATCATGTCACAGGACATCATGTCACAGGACATCATGTCACGTGACATCATGTCACAGGACATCATGTCACAGGACATCATGTCAAAGGACATCATGTCACAGGACATCATGTCACAGGACATCATGTCACGTGACATCATGTCACGTGACATCATGTCACGTGACATCATGTCACAGGACATCATGTCACGTGACATCATGTCACAGGACATCATGTCACGTGACATCATGTCACAGGACATCATGTCACGTGACATCATGTCACGTGACATCATGTCACAGGACATCATGTCACAGGACATCATGTCACGTGACATCATGTCACGTGACATCATGTCACAGGACATCATGTCACGTGACATCATGTCACAGGACATCATGTCACGTGACATCATGTCACAGGACATCATGTCACAGGACATCATGTCACGTGACATCATGTCACAGGACATCATGTCACAGGACATCATGTCACAGGACATCATGTCACGTGACATCATGTCACAGGACATCATGTCACAGGACATCATGTCACGGGACATCATGTCACGTGACATCATGTCACGGGACATCATGTCACGGGACATCATGTCACGTGACATCATGTCACGTGACATCATGTCACAGGACATCATGTCACAGGACATCATGTCACGTGACATCATGTCACAGGACATCATGTCACAGGACATCATGTCAAAGGACATCATGTCACAGGACATCATGTCACAGGACATCACGTCACGTGACATCATGTCCCAGGACGTCATGTCACGTGACATCATGTCACAGGACATCATGTCACAGGACATCATGTCACGTGACATCATGTCACGTGACATCATGTCACGTGACATCATGTCACAGGACATCATGTCACGTGACATCATGTCACAGGACATCATGTCACGTGACATCATGTCACGTGACATCATGTCACAGGACATCATGTCACGTGACACCATGTCACAGGACATCATGTCACGTGACATCATGTCACAGGACATCATGTCACAGGACATCATGTCACGTGACATCATGTCACAGGACATCAGGTCACAGGACATCATGTCATGTGACATCATGTCACAGGACATCATGTCACAGGACATCATGTCAAAGGACATCATGTCACAGGACATCATGTCACAGGACATCACGTCACGTGACGTCAGGTCACAGGACATCATGTCACGTGACATCATGTCACAGGACATCATGTCACGTGACATCATGTCACGTGACATCATGTCACGTGACATCATGTCACAGGACATCATGTCACGTGACATCATGTCACAGGACATCATGTCACGTGACATCATGTCACGTGACATCATGTCACAGGACATCATGTCACAGGACATCATGTCACAGGACATCATGTCACGTGACATCATGTCACAGGACATCATGTCACAGGACATCATGTCACAGGACATCATGTCACAGGACATCATGTCACGTGACATCATGTCACAGGACATCATGTCACGTGACATCATGTCACAGGACATCATGTCACAGGACATCATGTCACAGGACATCATGTCACAGGACATCATGTCACGTGACATCATGTCACAGGACATCATGTCACAGGACATCATGTCACAGGACATCATGTCACAGGACATCATGTCACGTGACAGCATGTCACGTGACAGCATGTCACCGGACAGCATGTCAAAGGACAGCATGTCACGTGACACCATGTCACGTGACACCATGTCACGTGACATCATGTCACGTGACATCATGTCACAGGACATCATGTCACAGGACATCATGTCACGTGACATCACGTCACAGGACATCACGTCACAGGACATCATGTCACAGGACATCATGTCACGTGACATCATGTCACGTGACATCATGTCACAGGACATCATGTCACGTGACACCATGTCACAGGACATCATGTCAGGTGACATCATGTCACAGGACATCATGTCACAGGACATCATGTCACGTGACATCATGTCACAGGACATCATGTCACAGGACATCATGTCAAAGGACATCATGTCACAGGACATCATGTCACAGGACATCACGTCACGTGACATCAGGTCACAGGACATCATGTCACGTGACATCATGTCACAGGACATCATGTCACGTGACATCATGTCACAGGACATCATGTCACGTGACATCATGTCACAGGACATCATGTCACGTGACATCATGTCACAGGACATCATGTCACAGGACATCATGTCACGTGACATCATGTCACAGGACATCATGTCACAGGACATCATGTCACAGGACATCATGTCACAGGACATCATGTCACAGGACATCATGTCACAGGACATCATGTCACAGGACATCATGTCACGTGACATCATGTCACAGGACATCATGTCACAGGACATCATGTCACGTGACATCATGTCACAGGACATCATGTCACAGGACATCATGTCACAGGACATCATGTCACAGGACATCATGTCACGTGACATCATGTCACAGGACATCATGTCACAGGACATCATGTCACAGGACATCATGTCACAGGACATCATGTCACGTGACATCATGTCAAAGGACATGTCACAGGACAGCATGTCACGTGACAGCATGTCACGTGACAGCATGTCACAGGACATCATGTCACAGGACATCATGTCACAGGACATCATGTCACGTGACATCATGTCACAGGACATCATGTCACAGGACATCATGTCACAGGACATCATGTCACGTGACATCATGTCACGTGACATCATGTCACAGGACATCATGTCACGTGACACCATGTCACAGGACATCATGTCACGTGACATCATGTCACAGGACATCAGGTCACAGGACATCATGTCACGTGACATCATGTCACAGGACATCATGTCACAGGACATCATGTCAAAGAACATCATGTCACAGGACATCATGTCACAGGACATCACGTCACGTGACGTCAGGTCACAGGACATCATGTCACGTGACATCATGTCACAGGACATCATGTCACGTGACATCATGTCACGTGACATCATGTCACGTGACATCATGTCACAGGACATCATGTCACGTGACATCATGTCACAGGACATCATGTCACGTGACATCATGTCACGTGACATCATGTCACAGGACATCATGTCACAGGACATCATGTCACAGGACATCATGTCACGTGACATCATGTCACAGGACATCATGTCACAGGACATCATGTCACAGGACATCATGTCACAGGACATCATGTCACGTGACATCATGTCACAGGACATCATGTCACGTGACATCATGTCACAGGACATCATGTCACAGGACATCATGTCACAGGACATCATGTCACAGGACATCATGTCACGTGACATCATGTCACAGGACATCATGTCACAGGACATCATGTCACAGGACATCATGTCACAGGACATCATGTCACGTGACATCATGTCACAGGACATCTCACGTGACAGCATGTCACGTGACAGCATGTCACGTGACATCATGTCACAGGACATCATGTCACAGGACATCATGTCACGTGACATCATGTCACGTGACATCATGTCACGTGACATCACGTCACGTGACATCATGTCACAGGACATCATGTCACAGGACATCATGTCACAGGACATCATGTCACAGGACATCATGTCACAGGACATCATGTCACAGGACATCATGTCACAGGACATCATGTCACAGGACATCATGTCACAGGACATCATGTCACAGGACATCATGTCACGTGACATCATGTCACAGGACATCATGTCACAGGACATCATGTCACGTGACATCATGTCACGTGACATCATGTCACAGGACATCATGTCACGTGACACCATGTCACAGGACATCATGTCACGTGACATCATGTCACAGGACATCATGTCACAGGACATCATGTCACGTGACACCATGTCACAGGACATCATGTCACAGGACATCATGTCAAAGGACATCATGTCACAGGACATCATGTCACAGGACATCACGTCACGTGACATCATGTCACAGGACATCATGTCACGTGACATCATGTCACAGGACATCATGTCACAGGACATCATGTCACGTGACATCATGTCACGTGACATCATGTCACGTGACAGCATGTCACAGGACATCATGTCACGTGACATCATGTCACAGGACATCATGTCACAGGACATCATGTCACGTGACATCATGTCACGTGACATCATGTCACGTGACAGCATGTCACAGGACATCATGTCACAGGACATCATGTCACAGGACATCATGTCACAGGACATCATGTCACGTGACATCATGTCACGTGACATCATGTCACAGGATATCATGTCACGTGACAACATGTCACAGGACATCATGTCACAGGACATCATGTCACGTGACATCATGTCACAGGACATCATGTCACAGGACATCATGTCACGTGACATCATGTCACGTGACAGCATGTCACAGGACATCATGTCACGTGACATCATGTCACAGGACATCATGTCACGTGACAACATGTCACAGGACATCATGTCACAGGACATCATGTCACGTGACATCATGTCACAGGACATCATGTCACAGGACATCATGTCACAGGACATCATGTCACGTGACATCATGTCACAGGACATCATGTCACGTGACATAATGTCACAGGACATCATGTCACAGGACATCATGTCACGTGACATCATGTCACGTGACATCATGTCACGTGACATCATGTCACGTGACATCATGTCACGTGACATCATGTCACAGGACATCATGTCACAGGACATCATGTCACAGGACATCATGTCACAGGACATCATGTCACAGGACATCATGTCACAGGACATCATGTCACAGGACATCATGTCACAGGACATCATGTCACAGGACATCATGTCACAGGACATCATGTCACGTGACAACATGTCAGAGGACATCATGTCACAGGATATCATGTCACAGGACATCATGTCACAGGACATCATGTCACGTGACATCATGTCACAGGACATCATGTCACAGGACATCATGTCACAGGACATCATGTCACGTGACATCATGTCACAGGACATCATGTCACAGGACAACATGTCACAGGACATCATGTCACGTGACATCATGTCACAGGACATCATGTCATAGGACATCATGTCACAGGACATCCTGTCACGTGACATCATGTCACAGGACATCATGTCACAGGACATCATGTCACATGACATCATGTCACAGGACATCATGTCACAGGACATCATGTCACGTGACATCATGTCACGTAACATCATGTCACAGGACATCATGTCACGTGACACCATGTCACGTGACATCATGTCACAGGACATCATGTCACAGGACATCATGTCACGTGACATCATGTCACAGGACATCATGTCAAAGGACATCATGTCACAGGACATCATGTCACAGGACATCACGTCACGTGACATCATGTCACAGGACATCATGTCACGTGACATCATGTCACAGGACATCATGTCACAGGACATCATGTCACGTGACATCATGTCACGTGACATCATGTCACGTGACATCATGTCACAGGACATCATGTCACGTGACATCATGTCACAGGACATCATGTCACGTGACATCATGTCACAGGACATCATGTCACAGGACATCATGTCACGTGACATCATGTCACAGGACATCATGTCACAGGACATCATGTCAGAGGACATCATGTCACAGGACATCATGTCACGTGACATCATGTCACAGGACATCATGTCACAGGACATCATGTCAGAGGACATCATGTCACAGGACATCATGTCACGGGACATCTTGTCACGTGACATTATGTCACAGGACATCATGTCACGTGACATCATGTCACAGGACATCATGTCACAGGACATCATGTCACGTGACATCATGTCACGTGACATCATGTCACAGGACATCATGTCACGTGACATAAGTCACGTGACATCATGTCACGTGACATCATGTCACAGGACATCATGTCACAGGACATCATGTCACAGGACATCATGTCACAGGACATCATGTCACAGGACATCATGTCACAGGACATCATGTCACGTGACATCATGTCAGAGGACATCATGTCACAGGACATCATGTCACAGGACATCATGTCACAGGACATCATGTCACGTGACAACATGTCACAGGACATCATGTCACAGGACATCATGTCACAGGACATCATGTCACGTGACATCATGTCACAGGACATCATGTCACAGGACATCATGTCACAGGACATCATGTCACAGGACATCATGTCACAGGACATCATGTCACAGGACATCATGTCACAGGACATCATGTCACGTGACATCATGTCACAGGACATCATGTCACAGGACATCATGTCACAGGACATCATGTCACAGGACATCATGTCACAGGACATCATGTCACAGGACATCATGTCACAGGACATCATGTCACACGACATCGTGTCACAGGACATCGTGTCACAGGACATCAGGTCACAGGACATCATGTCACGTGACATCATGTCACAGGACATCATGTCACAGGACATCATGTCACAGGACATCATGTCACGGGACATCATGTCACAGGACATCATGTCACAGGACATCATGTCACAGGACATCATGTCACGTGACATCATGTCACAGGACATCATGTCACAGGACATCATGTCACAGGACATCATGTCACAGGACATCATGTCACAGGACATCATGTCACAGGACATCATGTCACAGGACATCATGTCACGTGACATCATGTCACAGGACATCATGTCACAGGACATCATGTCACGTGACATCATGTCACAGGACATCATGTCACAGGACATCATGTCACGTGACATCATGTCACGTGACAGCATGTCACGTGACAGCATGTCACGTGACAGCATGTCACGTGACATCATGTCACAGGACATCATGTCACGTGACATCATGTCACAGGACATCATGTCACAGGACATCATGTCACAGGACATCATGTCACAGGACACAGGTCACAGGACAGGTCACGTGACAGCATGTCACGTGACAGCATGTCACAGGACAGCACGTCACGTGACAGCACGTCACGTGACAGCACGTCACGTGACAGCACGTCACGTGACAGCACGTCACGTGACAGCACGTCACGTGACAGCACGTCACGTGACAGCATGTCACGGGACAGCATGTCACGGGACAGCATGTCACGGGACAGCATGTCACGGGACAGCATGTCACGGGACAGCATGTCACGGGACAGCATGTCACGGGACAGCATGTCACGTGACAGCATGTCACGTGAGAGCATGTCAAAGGACATCATGTCACGTGACACCATGTCACGTGACACCATGTCACGTGACATCATGTCACAGGACATCATGTCACAGGACATCATGTCACAGGACATCATGTCACGTGACATCACGTCACAGGACATCATGTCACAGGACATCATGTCACAGGACATCATGTCACGTGACATCATGTCACGTGACATCATGTCACAGGACATCATGTCACGTGACATCATGTCACAGGACATCATGTCACGTGACATCATGTCACAGGACATCACGTCACAGGACATCATGTCACGTGACATCATGTCACAGGACATCATGTCACAGGACATCATGTCACAGGACATCATGTCACAGGACATCATGTCACAGGACATCATGTCACAGGACATCATGTCACAGGACATCATGTCACAGGACATCATGTCACGTGACATCATGTCACAGGACATCATGTCACGTGACATCATGTCACAGGACATCATGTCACAGGACATCATGTCACGTGACATCATGTCACGTGACATCATGTCACGTGACATCATGTCACAGGACATCATGTCACGTGACATCATGTCACAGGACATCATGTCATAGGACATCATGTCACAGGACATCATGTCACGTGACATCATGTCACAGGACATCATGTCACAGGACATCATGTCACAGGACATCATGTCACAGGACATCATGTCACGTGACATCATGTCACGTAACATCATGTCACAGGACATCATGTCACGTGACACCATGTCACGTGACATCATGTCACAGGACATCATGTCACAGGACATCATGTCACAGGACATCATGTCACGTGACATCATGTCACAGGACATCATGTCACAGGACATCATGTCACAGGACATCATGTCACAGGACATCATGTCACAGGACATCATGTCACGTGACATCATGTCACAGGACATCATGTCACAGGACATCATGTCACGTGACATCATGTCACGTGACATCATGTCACGTGACATCATGTCACAGGACATCATGTCACGTGACATCATGTCACAGGACATCATGTCACGTGACATCATGTCACAGGACATCATGTCACAGGACATCATGTCACGTGACATCATGTCACAGGACATCATGTCACAGGACATCATGTCAGAGGACATCATGTCACAGGACATCATGTCACGGGACATCTTGTCACGTGACATCATGTCACAGGACATCATGTCACAGGACATCATGTCACGTGACATCATGTCACGTGACATCATGTCACAGGACATCATGTCACGTGACATAAGTCACGTGACATCATGTCACGTGACATCATGTCACAGGACATCATGTCACAGGACATCATGTCACAGGACATCATGTCACAGGACATCATGTCACAGGACATCATGTCACAGGACATCATGTCACGTGACATCATGTCACAGGACATCATGTCACAGGACATCATGTCACGTGACATCATGTCACAGGACATCATGTCACGGGACATCATGTCACGTGACAGCATGTCACGTGACAGCATGTCACGTGACAGCATGTCACGTGACAGCATGTCACGTGACAGCATGTCACAGGACATCATGTCACGTGACATCATGTCACAGGACATCATGTCACAGGACATCATGTCACAGGACATCATGTCACAGGACATCATGTCACAGGACACAGGTCACAGGACAGGTCACGTGACAGCATGTCACGTGACAGCATGTCACAGGACAGCATGTCACAGGACAGCACGTCACGTGACAGCACGTCACGTGACAGCACGTCACGTGACAGCACGTCACGTGACAGCACGTCACGGGACAGCATGTCACGGGACAGCATGTCACGGGACAGCATGTCACGGGACAGCATGTCACGTGACAGCATGTCACGTGACAGCATGTCACGTGACAGCATGTCACGTGAGAGCATGTCAAAGGACATCATGTCACGTGACACCATGTCACGTGACACCATGTCACGTGACATCATGTCACAGGACATCATGTCACAGGACATGTCACGTGACAGCATGTCACGTGACAGCATGTCACAGGACAGCATGTCACAGGACAGCACGTCACGTGACAGCACGTCACGTGACAGCACGTCACGTGACAGCACGTCACGGGACAGCACGTCACGGGACAGCATGTCACGGGACAGCATGTCACGGGACAGCATGTCACGGGACAGCATGTCACGTGACAGCATGTCACGTGACAGCATGTCACGTGACAGCATGTCACGTGAGAGCATGTCAAAGGACATCATGTCACGTGACACCATGTCACGTGACACCATGTCACGTGACATCATGTCACAGGACATCATGTCACAGGACATCATGTCACAGGACATCAGGTCACGTGACATCACGTCACAGGACATCATGTCACAGGACATCATGTCACAGGACATCATGTCACGTGACATCATGTCACGTGACATCATGTCACAGGACATCATGTCACGTGACATCATGTCACAGGACATCATGTCACGTGACATCATGTCACAGGACATCACGTCACAGGACATCATGTCACGTGACATCATGTCACAGGACATCATGTCACAGGACATCATGTCACAGGACATCATGTCACAGGACATCATGTCACAGGACATCATGTCACGTGACATCATGTCACAGGACATCATGTCACAGGACATCATGTCACAGGACATCATGTCACAGGACATCATGTCACAGGACATCATGTCACAGGACATCATGTCACAGGACATCATGTCACAGGACATCATGTCAGGTGACATCATGTCACAGGACATCATGTCACGTGACATCATGTCACAGGACATCATGTCACAGGACATCATGTCACGTGACATCATGTCACGTGACATCATGTCACGTGACATCATGTCACAGGACATCATGTCACGTGACATCATGTCACAGGACATCATGTCATAGGACATCATGTCACAGGACATCATGTCACGTGACATCATGTCACAGGACATCATGTCACAGGACATCATGTCACAGGACATCATGTCACAGGACATCATGTCACAGGACATCATGTCACGTGACATCCTGTCACGTAACATCATGTCACAGGACATCATGTCACGTGACACCATGTCACGTGACATCATGTCACAGGACATCATGTCACAGGACATCATGTCACGTGACATCATGTCACAGGACATCATGTCAAAGGACATCATGTCACAGGACATCATGTCACAGGACATCATGTCACAGGACATCATGTCACGTGACATCATGTCACAGGACATCATGTCACAGGACATCATGTCACGTGACATCATGTCACGTGACATCATGTCACGTGACATCATGTCACAGGACATCATGTCACGTGACATCATGTCACAGGACATCATGTCACGTGACATCATGTCACAGGACATCATGTCACAGGACATCATGTCACGTGACATCATGTCACAGGACATCATGTCACAGGACATCATGTCAGAGGACATCATGTCACAGGACATCATGTCACGGGACATCTTGTCACGTGACATCATGTCACAGGACATCATGTCACGTGACATCATGTCACAGGACATCATGTCACAGGACATCATGTCACGTGACATCATGTCACGTGACATCATGTCACAGGACATCATGTCACGTGACATAAGTCACGTGACATCATGTCACGTGACATCATGTCACAGGACATCATGTCACAGGACATCATGTCACAGGACATCATGTCACAGAACATCATGTCACAGGACATCATGTCACAGGACATCATGTCACAGGACATCATGTCACGTGACATCATGTCAGAGGACATCATGTCACAGGACATCATGTCACAGGACATCATGTCACAGGACATCATGTCACGTGACATCATGTCACAGGACATCATGTCACAGGACATCATGTCACAGGACATCATGTCACGTGACATCATGTCACAGGACATCATGTCACAGGACATCATGTCACAGGACATCATGGCACAGGACATCATGTCACAGGACATCATGTCACAGGACATCATGTCACAGGACATCATGTCACGTGACATCATGTCACAGGACATCATGTCACAGGACATCATGTCACAGGACATCATGTCACAGGACATCATGTCACAGGACATCATGTCACAGGACATCATGTCACAGGACATCATGTCACACGACATCATGTCACAGGACATCATGTCACAGGACATCATGTCACAGAACATCATGTCACAGGACATCATGTCACAGGACATCATGTCACAGGACATCATGTCACGTGACATCATGTCAGAGGACATCATGTCACAGGACATCATGTCACAGGACATCATGTCACAGGACATCATGTCACGTGACATCATGTCACAGGACATCATGTCACAGGACATCATGTCACAGGACATCATGTCACGTGACATCATGTCACAGGACATCATGTCACAGGACATCATGTCACAGGACATCATGTCACAGGACATCATGTCACGTGACATCATGTCACAGGACATCATGTCACAGGACATCATGTCACAGGACATCATGGCACAGGACATCATGTCACAGGACATCATGTCACAGGACATCATGTCACAGGACATCATGTCACGTGACATCATGTCACAGGACATCATGTCACAGGACATCATGTCACAGGACATCATGTCACAGGACATCATGTCACAGGACATCCTGTCACAGGACATCATGTCACAGGACATCATGTCACACGACATCGTGTCACAGGACATCGTGTCACAGGACATCAGGTCACAGGACATCATGTCACGTGACATCATGTCACAGGACATCATGTCACAGGACATCATGTCACAGGACATCATGTCACGGGACATCATGTCACAGGACATCATGTCACAGGACATCATGTCACAGGACATCATGTCACGTGACATCATGTCACAGGACATCATGTCACAGGACATCATGTCACAGGACATCATGTCACAGGACATCATGTCACAGGACATCATGTCACAGGACATCATGTCACAGGACATCATGTCACAGGACATCATGTCACGTGACATCATGTCACAGGACATCATGTCACAGGACATCATGTCACGTGACATCATGTCACAGGACATCATGTCACAGGACATCATGTCACGTGACAGCATGTCACGTGACAGCATGTCACGTGACAGCATGTCACGTGACAGCATGTCACGTGACATCATGTCACAGGACATCATGTCACGTGACATCATGTCACAGGACATCATGTCACAGGACATCATGTCACATGACATCATGTCACAGGACATCATGTCACAGGACACAGGTCACAGGACAGGTCACGTGACAGCATGTCACGTGACAGCACGTCACGTGACAGCACGTCACGTGACAGCACGTCACGTGACAGCATGTCACGTGACAGCATGTCACGGGACAGCATGTCACGGGACAGCATGTCACGGGACAGCATGTCACGGGACAGCATGTCACGGGACAGCATGTCACGGGACAGCATGTCACGTGACAGCATGTCACGTGACAGCATGTCACGTGACAGCATGTCACGTGACACCATGTCACGTGACACCATGTCACGTGACATCATGTCACGTGACATCATGTCACAGGACATCATGTCACAGGACATCATGTCACAGGACATCATGTCACGTGACATCACGTCACAGGACATCATGTCACAGGACATCATGTCACAGGACATCATGTCACGTGACATCATGTCACGTGACATCATGTCACAGGACATCATGTCACGTGACATCATGTCACAGGACATCATGTCACAGGACATCACGTCACAGGACATCATGTCACGTGACATCATGTCACAGGACATCATGTCACAGGACATCATGTCACAGGACATCATGTCACAGGACATCATGTCACAGGACATCATGTCACGTGACATCATGTCACAGGACATCATGTCACAGGACATCATGTCACAGGACATCATGTCACAGGACATCATGTCACAGGACATCATGTCACAGGACATCATGTCACAGGACATCATGTCACAGGACATCATGTCACAGGACATCATGTCACAGGACATCATGTCACGTGACATCATGTCACAGGACATCATGTCACAGGACATCATGTCACAGGACATCATGTCACAGGACATCATGTCACGTGACATCATGTCACAGGACATGTCACAGGACAGCATGTCACGTGACAGCATGTCACAGGACAGCATGTCACAGGACATCATGTCACAGGACATCATGTCACGTGACATCATGTCACGTGACAACATGTCACGTGACATCATGTCACGTGACATCTTGTCACGTGACATCATGTCACAGGACATCATGTCACGTGACATCATGTCACAGGACATCATGTCACAGGACATCATGTCACGTGACATCATGTCACGTGACATCATGTCACAGGACATCATGTCACGTGACATAAGTCACGTGACATCATGTCACGTGACATCATGTCACAGGACATCATGTCACAGGACATCATGTCACAGGACATCATGTCACAGAACATCATGTCACAGGACATCATGTCACAGGACATCATGTCACAGGACATCATGTCACGTGACATCATGTCAGAGGACATCATGTCACAGGACATCATGTCACAGGACATCATGTCACAGGACATCATGTCACGTGACATCATGTCACAGGACATCATGTCACAGGACATCGTGTCACAGGACATCGTGTCACAGGACATCAGGTCACAGGACATCATGTCACGTGACATCATGTCACAGGACATCATGTCACAGGACATCATGTCACAGGACATCATGTCACGGGACATCATGTCACAGGACATCATGTCACAGGACATCATGTCACAGGACATCATGTCACGTGACATCATGTCACAGGACATCATGTCACAGGACATCATGTCACAGGACATCATGTCACAGGACATCATGTCACAGGACATCATGTCACAGGACATCATGTCACAGGACATCATGTCACAGGACATCATGTCACGTGACATCATGTCACAGGACATCATGTCACAGGACATCATGTCACGTGACATCATGTCACAGGACATCATGTCACAGGACATCATGTCACGTGACAGCATGTCACGTGACAGCATGTCACGTGACAGCATGTCACGTGACAGCATGTCACGTGACATCATGTCACAGGACATCATGTCACGTGACATCATGTCACAGGACATCATGTCACAGGACATCATGTCACATGACATCATGTCACAGGACATCATGTCACAGGACACAGGTCACAGGACAGGTCACGTGACAGCATGTCACGTGACAGCACGTCACGTGACAGCACGTCACGTGACAGCACGTCACGTGACAGCATGTCACGTGACAGCATGTCACGGGACAGCATGTCACGGGACAGCATGTCACGGGACAGCATGTCACGGGACAGCATGTCACGGGACAGCATGTCACGGGACAGCATGTCACGGGACAGCATGTCACGGGACAGCATGTCACGTGACAGCATGTCACGTGACAGCATGTCACGTGACAGCATGTCACGTGACAGCATGTCACGTGACACCATGTCACGTGACACCATGTCACGTGACATCATGTCACAGGACATCATGTCACAGGACATCATGTCACAGGACATCATGTCACGTGACATCACGTCACAGGACATCATGTCACAGGACATCATGTCACAGGACATCATGTCACGTGACATCATGTCACGTGACATCATGTCACAGGACATCATGTCACGTGACATCATGTCACAGGACATCATGTCACGTGACATCATGTCACAGGACATCACGTCACAGGACATCATGTCACGTGACATCATGTCACAGGACATCATGTCACAGGACATCATGTCACAGGACATCATGTCACAGGACATCATGTCACAGGACATCATGTCACGTGACATCATGTCACAGGACATCATGTCACAGGACATCATGTCACAGGACATCATGTCACAGGACATCATGTCACAGGACATCATGTCACAGGACATCATGTCACAGGACATCATGTCACAGGACATCATGTCACAGGACATCATGTCACAGGACATCATGTCACGTGACATCATGTCACAGGACATCATGTCACAGGACATCATGTCACAGGACATCATGTCACAGGACATCATGTCACGTGACATCATGTCACAGGACATGTCACAGGACAGCATGTCACGTGACAGCATGTCACAGGACAGCATGTCACAGGACATCATGTCACAGGACATCATGTCACGTGACATCATGTCACGTGACAACATGTCACGTGACATCATGTCACGTGACATCTTGTCACGTGACATCATGTCACAGGACATCATGTCACGTGACATCATGTCACAGGACATCATGTCACAGGACATCATGTCACGTGACATCATGTCACGTGACATCATGTCACAGGACATCATGTCACGTGACATAAGTCACGTGACATCATGTCACGTGACATCATGTCACAGGACATCATGTCACAGGACATCATGTCACAGGACATCATGTCACAGAACATCATGTCACAGGACATCATGTCACAGGACATCATGTCACAGGACATCATGTCACGTGACATCATGTCAGAGGACATCATGTCACAGGACATCATGTCACAGGACATCATGTCACAGGACATCATGTCACGTGACATCATGTCACAGGACATCATGTCACAGGACATCATGTCACAGGACATCATGTCACGTGACATCATGTCACAGGACATCATGGCACAGGACATCATGTCACAGGACATCATGTCACAGGACATCATGTCACAGGACATCATGTCACGTGACATCATGTCACAGGACATCATGTCACAGGACATCATGTCACAGGACATCATGTCACAGGACATCATGTCACAGGACATCATGTCACAGGACATCATGTCACAGGACATCATGTCACAGGACATCGTGTCACAGGACATCGTGTCACAGGACATCAGGTCACAGGACATCATGTCACGTGACATCATGTCACAGGACATCATGTCACAGGACATCATGTCACAGGACATCATGTCACGGGACATCATGTCACAGGACATCATGTCACAGGACATCATGTCACAGGACATCATGTCACGTGACATCATGTCACAGGACATCATGTCACAGGACATCATGTCACAGGACCTCATGTCACAGGACATCATGTCACAGGACATCATGTCACAGGACATCATGTCACAGGACATCATGTCACAGGACATCATGTCACGTGACATCATGTCACAGGACATCATGTCACAGGACATCATGTCACGTGACATCATGTCACAGGACATCATGTCACAGGACATCATGTCACGTGACAGCATGTCACGTGACAGCATGTCACGTGACAGCATGTCACGTGACAGCATGTCACGTGACATCATGTCACAGGACATCATGTCACGTGACATCATGTCACAGGACATCATGTCACATGACATCATGTCACAGGACATCATGTCACAGGACACAGGTCACAGGACAGGTCACGTGACAGCATGTCACGTGACAGCACGTCACGTGACAGCACGTCACGTGACAGCACGTCACGTGACAGCACGTCACGGGACAGCATGTCACGGGACAGCATGTCACGGGACAGCATGTCACGGGACAGCATGTCACGGGACAGCATGTCACGGGACAGCATGTCACGGGACAGCATGTCACGGGACAGCATGTCACGTGACAGCATGTCAAAGGACAGCATGTCACGTGACACCATGTCACGTGACACCATGTCACGTGACATCATGTCACAGGACATCATGTCACAGGACATCATGTCACAGGACATCATGTCACGTGACATCACGTCACAGGACATCATGTCACAGGACATCATGTCACAGGACATCATGTCACGTGACATCATGTCACAGGACATCATGTCACGTGACATCATGTCACAGGACATCACGTCACAGGACATCATGTCACGTGACATCATGTCACAGGACATCATGTCACAGGACATCATGTCACAGGACATCATGTCACAGGACATCATGTCACAGGACATCATGTCACGTGACATCATGTCACAGGACATCATGTCACAGGACATCATGTCACAGGACATCATGTCACAGGACATCATGTCACAGGACATCATGTCACAGGACATCATGTCACAGGACATCATGTCACAGGACATCATGTCACAGGACATCATGTCACAGGACATCATGTCACGTGACATCATGTCACAGGACATCATGTCACAGGACATCATGTCACAGGACATCATGTCACAGGACATCATGTCACGTGACATCATGTCACAGGACATGTCACAGGACAGCATGTCACGTGACAGCATGTCACAGGACAGCATGTCACAGGACAGCATGTCACAGGACATCATGTCACAGGACATCATGTCACGTGACATCATGTCACGTGACAACATGTCACGTGACATCATGTCACGTGACATGATGTCACGTGACATCATGTCACGTGACATCATGTCACCGGACATCATGTCACAGGACATCATGTCACAGGACATCATGTCACAGGACACAGGTCACAGGACAGGTCACGTGACAGCACGTCACGTGACAGCACGTCACGGGACAGCATGTCACGGGACAGCATGTCACGGGACAGCATGTCACGGGACAGCATGTCACGGGACAGCATGTCACGGGACAGCATGTCACGGGACAGCATGTCACGGGACAGCATGTCACGGGACAGCATGTCACGGGACAGCATGTCACGGGACAGCATGTCACGGGACAGCATGTCACGTGACAGCATGTCAAAGGACAGCATGTCACGTGACACCATGTCACGTGACACCATGTCACGTGACATCATGTCACAGGACATCATGTCACAGGACATCATGTCACAGGACATCATGTCACGTGACATCACGTCACAGGACATCATGTCACAGGACATCATGTCACAGGACATCATGTCACGTGACATCATGTCACGTGACATCATGTCACAGGACATCATGTCACGTGACATCATGTCACAGGACATCATGTCACGTGACATCATGTCACAGGACATCACGTCACAGGACATCATGTCACGTGACATCATGTCACAGGACATCATGTCACAGGACATCATGTCACAGGACATCATGTCACAGGACATCATGTCACAGGACATCATGTCACGTGACATCATGTCACAGGACATCATGTCACAGGACATCATGTCACAGGACATCATGTCACAGGACATCATGTCACAGGACATCATGTCACAGGACATCATGTCACAGGACATCATGTCACAGGACATCATGTCACAGGACATCATGTCACAGGACATCATGTCACGTGACATCATGTCACAGGACATCATGTCACAGGACATCATGTCACAGGACATCATGTCACAGGACATCATGTCACGTGACATCATGTCACAGGACATGTCACAGGACAGCATGTCACGTGACAGCATGTCACAGGACAGCATGTCACAGGACAGCATGTCACAGGACATCATGTCACAGGACATCATGTCACGTGACATCATGTCACGTGACATCATGTCACGTGACATCATGTCACGTGACATCATGTCACGTGACATCATGTCACGTGACATCATGTCACGTGACATCATGTCACCGGACATCATGTCACAGGACATCATGTCACAGGACATCATGTCACAGGACACAGGTCACAGGACAGGTCACGTGACAGCATGTCACGTGACAGCATGTCACAGGACAGCATGTCACAGGACAGCACGTCACGTGACAGCACGTCACGTGACAGCACGTCACGTGACAGCACGTCACGTGACAGCACGTCACGTGACAGCATGTCACGTGACAGCATGTCACAGGACAGCATGTCACGTGACAGCATGTAAGGTGACAGCATGTCACGTGACAGCATGTCACGGGACAGCATGTCACGGGACATCATGTCACGGGACAGCATGTCACGGGACAGCATGTCACGTGACAGCATGTCACGTGAGAGCATGTCAAAGGACATCATGTCACGTGACACCATGTCACGTGACACCATGTCACGTGACATCATGTCACAGGAAATCATGTCACAGGACATCATGTCACAGGACATCATGTCACGTGACATCACGTCACAGGACATCATGTCACAGGACATCATGTCACAGGACATCATGTCACGTGACATCATGTCACCGGACATCATGTCACAGGACATCATGTCACAGGACATCATGTCACGTGACATCATGTCACGTGACATCATGTCACAGGACATCATGTCACGTGACACCATGTCACAGGACATCATGTCACGTGACATCATGTCACAGGACATCATGTCACAGGACATCATGTCACGTGACATCATGTCACAGGACATCATGTCACAGGACATCATGTCAAAGGACATCATGTCACAGGACATCATGTCACAGGACCTCACGTCACGTGACATCAGGTCACAGGACATCATGTCACGTGACATCATGTCACAGGACATCATGTCACGTGACATCATGTCACGTGACATCATGTCACGTGACATCATGTCACAGGACATCATGTCACGTGACATCATGTCACAGGACATCATGTCACGTGACATCATGTCACAGGACATCACGTCACAGGACATCATGTCACGTGACATCATGTCACAGGACATCATGTCACGTGACAACATGTCACAGGACATCATGTCACAGGACATCATGTCACGTGGCATCATGTCACAGGACATCATGTCACAGGACATCATGTCACAGGACATCATGTCACAGGACATCATGTCACGTGACATCATGTCACAGGACATCATGTCACGTGACATCATGTCACAGGACATCATGTCACAGGACATCATGTCACGTGACATCATGTCACGTGACATCATGTCACAGGACATCATGTCCCGTGACGTCATGTCACGTGACATCATGTCACGTGACATCATGTCACGTGACATCATGTCACAGGACATCATGTCACAGGACATCATGTCACAGGACATCATGTCACAGGACATCATGTCACAGGACATCATGTCACAGGACATCATGTCACGTGACATCATGTCAGAGGACATCATGTCACAGAATATCATGTCACAGGACATCATGTCACAGGACATCATGTCACGTGACATCATGTCACAGGACATCATGTCACAGGACATCATGTCACAGGACATCATGTCACGTGACATCATGTCACAGGACATCATGTCACAGGACAACATGTCACAGGACATCATGTCACGTGACATCATGTCACAGGACATCATGTCACAGGACATCATGTCACAGGACATCATGTCACGTGACATCATGTTACAGGACATCAATGTCACAGGACATCATGTCACAGGACATCATGTCACAGGACATCATGTCACAGGACATCATGTCACGTGACATCATGTCACGTGACATCATGTCACAGGACATCATGTCACGTGACACCATGTCACGTGACATCATGTCACAGGACATCATGTCACAGGACATCATGTCACGTGACATCATGTCACAGGACATCATGTCAAAGGACATCATGTCACAGGACATCATGTCACAGGACATCACGTCACGTGACATCATGTCACAGGACATCATGTCACGTGACATCATGTCACAGGACATCATGTCACAAGACATCATGTCACGTGACATCATGTCACGTGACATCATGTCACGTGACATCATGTCACAGGACATCATGTCACGTGACATCATGTCACAGGACATCATGTCACGTGACATCATGTCACAGGACATCATGTCACAGGACATCATGTCACGTGACATCATGTCACAGGACATCATGTCACAGGACATCATGTCAAAGGACATCATGTCACAGGACATCATGTCACAGGACATCACGTCACGTGACATCAGGTCACAGGACATCATGTCACGTGACATCATGTCACAGGACATCATGTCACGTGACATCATGTCACGTGACATCATGTCACGTGACATCATGTCACAGGACATCATGTCACGTGACATCATGTCACAGGACATCATGTCACGTGACATCATGTCACAGGACATCACGTCACAGGACATCATGTCACGTGACATCATGTCACAGGACATCATGTCACGTGACAACATGTCACAGGACATCATGTCACAGGACATCATGTCACGTGGCATCATGTCACAGGACATCATGTCACAGGACATCATGTCACAGGACATCATGTCACAGGACATCATGTCACGTGACATCATGTCACAGGACATCATGTCACGTGACATCATGTCACAGGACATCATGTCACAGGACATCATGTCACGTGACATCATGTCACGTGACATCATGTCACAGGACATCAGGTCCCGTGACGTCATGTCACGTGACATCATGTCACGTGACATCATGTCACGTGACATCATGTCACAGGACATCATGTCACAGGACATCATGTCACAGGACATCATGTCACAGGACATCATGTCACAGGACATCATGTCACAGGACATCATGTCACGTGACATCATGTCAGAGGACATCATGTCACAGAATATCATGTCACAGGACATCATGTCACAGGACATCATGTCACGTGACATCATGTCACAGGACATCATGTCACAGGACATCATGTCACAGGACATCATGTCACGTGACATCATGTCACAGGACATCATGTCACAGGACAACATGTCACAGGACATCATGTCACGTGACATCATGTCACAGGACATCATGTCACAGGACATCATGTCACAGGACATCATGTCACGTGACATCATGTCACAGGACATCAATGTCACAGGACATCATGTCACAGGACATCATGTCACAGGACATCATGTCACAGGACATCATGTCACGTGACATCATGTCACGTGACATCATGTCACAGGACATCATGTCACGTGACACCATGTCACGTGACATCATGTCACAGGACATCATGTCACAGGACATCATGTCACGTGACATCATGTCACAGGACATCATGTCAAAGGACATCATGTCACAGGACATCATGTCACAGGACATCACGTCACGTGACATCATGTCACAGGACATCATGTCACGTGACATCATGTCACAGGACATCATGTCACAGGACATCATGTCACGTGACATCATGTCACGTGACATCATGTCACGTGACATCATGTCACAGGACATCATGTCACGTGACATCATGTCACAGGACATCATGTCACGTGACATCATGTCACAGGACATCATGTCACAGGACATCATGTCACGTGACATCATGTCACAGGACATCATGTCACAGGACATCATGTCAGAGGACATCATGTCACAGGACATCATGTCACGGGACATCATGTCACAGGACATCATGTCACGTGACACCATGTCACAGGACATCATGTCACGTGACATCATGTCACAGGACATCATGTCACAGGACATCATGTCACGTGACATCATGTCACAGGACATCATGTCACAGGACATCATGTCACAGGACATCATGTCACGTGACACCATGTCACGTGACATCATGTCACAGGACATCATGTCACAGGACATCATGTCACGTGACATCATGTCACAGGACATCATGTCAAAGGACATCATGTCACAGGACATCATGTCACAGGACATCACGTCACGTGACATCATGTCACAGGACATCATGTCACGTGACATCATGTCACAGGACATCATGTCACAGGACATCATGTCACGTGACATCATGTCACGTGACATCATGTCACGTGACATCATGTCACAGGACATCATGTCACGTGACATCATGTCACAGGACATCATGTCACGTGACATCATGTCACAGGACATCATGTCACAGGACATCATGTCACGTGACATCATGTCACAGGACATCATGTCACAGGACATCATGTCAGAGGACATCATGTCACAGGACATCATGTCACGGGACATCATGTCACAGGACATCATGTCACGTGACACCATGTCACAGGACATCATGTCACGTGACATCATGTCACAGGACATCATGTCACAGGACATCATGTCACGTGACATCATGTCACAGGACATCATGTCACAGGACATCATGTCGGCGGACATCATGTCACAGGACATCATGTCACAGGACATCACGTCACGTGACATCATGTCACAGGACATCATGTCACGTGACATCATGTCACGTGACATCATGTCACGTGACATCATGTCACAGGACATCATGTCACGTGACGTCATGTCACAGGACATCATGTCACGTGACATCATGTCACAGGACATCACGTCACAGGACATCATGTCACGTGACATCATGTCACAGGACATCATGTCACGTGACATCATGTCACGTGACATCATGTCACAGGACATCATGTCACGTGACACCATGTCACAGGACATCATGTCACGTGACATCATGTCACAGGACATCATGTCACAGGACATCATGTCACGTGACATCATGTCACAGGACATCATGTCACAGGACATCATGTCAAAGGACATCATGTCACAGGACATCATGTCACAGGACATCACGTCACGTGACATCATGTCACAGGACATCATGTCACGTGACATCATGTCACAGGACATCATGTCACGTGACATCATGTCACGTGACATCATGTCACGTGACATCATGTCACAGGACATCATGTCACGTGACATCATGTCACAGGACATCATGTCACGTGACATCATGTCACAGGACATCACGTCACAGGACATCATGTCACGTGACATCATGTCACAGGACATCATGTCACGTGACATCATGTCACAGGACATCACGTCACAGGACATCATGTCACGTGACATCATGTCACAGGACATCATGTCACGTGACAACATGTCACAGGACATCATGTCACAGGACATCATGTCACGTGGCATCATGTCACAGGACATCATGTCACAGGACATCATGTCACAGGACATCATGTCACAGGACATCATGTCACGTGACATCATGTCACAGGACATCATGTCACGTGACATCATGTCACAGGACATCATGTCACAGGACATCATGTCACGTGACATCATGTCACGTGACATCATGTCGCAGGACATCATGTCCCGTGACGTCATGTCACGTGACATCATGTCACGTGACATCATGTCACGTGACATCATGTCACAGGACATCATGTCACAGGACATCATGTCACAGGACATCATGTCACAGGACATCATGTCACAGGACATCATGTCACAGGACATCATGTCACGTGACATCATGTCAGAGGACATCATGTCACAGAATATCATGTCACAGGACATCATGTCACAGGACATCATGTCACGTGACATCATGTCACAGGACATCATGTCACAGGACATCATGTCACAGGACATCATGTCACGTGACATCATGTCACAGGACATCATGTCACAGGACAACATGTCACAGGACATCATGTCACGTGACATCATGTCACAGGACATCATGTCACAGGACATCATGTCACAGGACATCATGTCACGTGACATCATGTCACAGGACATCAATGTCACAGGACATCATGTCACAGGACATCATGTCACAGGACATCATGTCACAGGACATCATGTCACGTGACATCATGTCACGTGACATCATGTCACAGGACATCATGTCACGTGACACCATGTCACGTGACATCATGTCACAGGACATCATGTCACAGGACATCATGTCACGTGACATCATGTCACGTGACATCATGTCACAGGACATCATGTCACGTGACACCATGTCACGTGACATCATGTCACAGGACATCATGTCACAGGACATCATGTCACGTGACATCATGTCACAGGACATCATGTCACGTGACACCATGTCACGTGACATCATGTCACAGGACATCATGTCACAGGACATCACGTCACGTGACATCATGTCACAGGACATCATGTCACGTGACATCATGTCACAGGACATCATGTCACAGGACATCATGTCACGTGACATCATGTCACGTGACATCATGTCACGTGACATCATGTCACAGGACATCATGTCACGTGACATCATGTCACAGGACATCATGTCACGTGACATCATGTCACAGGACATCATGTCACAGGACATCATGTCACGTGACATCATGTCACAGGACATCATGTCACAGGACATCATGTCAGAGGACATCATGTCACAGGACATCATGTCACGGGACATCATGTCACAGGACATCATGTCACGTGACACCATGTCACAGGACATCATGTCACGTGACATCATGTCACAGGACATCATGTCACAGGACATCATGTCACGTGACATCATGTCACAGGACATCATGTCACAGGACATCATGTCACAGGACATCATGTCACGTGACACCATGTCACGTGACATCATGTCACAGGACATCATGTCACAGGACATCATGTCACGTGACATCATGTCACAGGACATCATGTCAAAGGACATCATGTCACAGGACATCATGTCACAGGACATCACGTCACGTGACATCATGTCACAGGACATCATGTCACGTGACATCATGTCACAGGACATCATGTCACAGGACATCATGTCACGTGACATCATGTCACGTGACATCATGTCACGTGACATCATGTCACAGGACATCATGTCACGTGACATCATGTCACAGGACATCATGTCACGTGACATCATGTCACAGGACATCATGTCACAGGACATCATGTCACGTGACATCATGTCACAGGACATCATGTCACAGGACATCATGTCAGAGGACATCATGTCACAGGACATCATGTCACGGGACATCATGTCACAGGACATCATGTCACGTGACACCATGTCACAGGACATCATGTCACGTGACATCATGTCACAGGACATCATGTCACAGGACATCATGTCACGTGACATCATGTCACAGGACATCATGTCACAGGACATCATGTCGGCGGACATCATGTCACAGGACATCATGTCACAGGACATCACGTCACGTGACATCATGTCACAGGACATCATGTCACGTGACATCATGTCACGTGACATCATGTCACGTGACATCATGTCACAGGACATCACGTCACAGGACATCATGTCACGTGACATCATGTCACAGGACATCATGTCACGTGACATCATGTCACGTGACATCATGTCACAGGACATCATGTCACGTGACACCATGTCACAGGACATCATGTCACGTGACATCATGTCACAGGACATCATGTCACAGGACATCATGTCACGTGACATCATGTCACAGGACATCATGTCACAGGACATCATGTCAAAGGACATCATGTCACAGGACATCATGTCACAGGACATCACGTCACGTGACATCAGGTCACAGGACATCATGTCACGTGACATCATGTCACAGGACATCATGTCACGTGACATCATGTCACGTGACATCATGTCACGTGACATCATGTCACAGGACATCATGTCACGTGACATCATGTCACAGGACATCATGTCACGTGACATCATGTCACAGGACATCACGTCACAGGACATCATGTCACGTGACATCATGTCACAGGACATCATGTCACGTGACAACATGTCACAGGACATCATGTCACAGGACATCATGTCACGTGGCATCATGTCACAGGACATCATGTCACAGGACATCATGTCACAGGACATCATGTCACAGGACATCATGTCACGTGACATCATGTCACAGGACATCATGTCACAGGACATCATGTCACGTGACATCATGTCACGTGACATCATGTCGCAGGACATCATGTCCCGTGACGTCATGTCACGTGACATCATGTCACGTGACATCATGTCACGTGACATCATGTCACAGGACATCATGTCACAGGACATCATGTCACAGGACATCATGTCACAGGACATCATGTCACAGGACATCATGTCACAGGACATCATGTCACGTGACATCATGTCAGAGGACATCATGTCACAGAATATCATGTCACAGGACATCATGTCACAGGACATCATGTCACAGGACAACATGTCACAGGACATCATGTCACGTGACATCATGTCACAGGACATCATGTCACAGGACATCATGTCACAGGACATCATGTCACGTGACATCATGTCACAGGACATCAATGTCACAGGACATCATGTCACAGGACATCATGTCACAGGACATCATGTCACAGGACATCATGTCACGTGACATCATGTCACGTGACATCATGTCACAGGACATCATGTCACGTGACACCATGTCACGTGACATCATGTCACAGGACATCATGTCACAGGACATCATGTCACGTGACATCATGTCACAGGACATCATGTCAAAGGACATCATGTCACAGGACATCATGTCACAGGACATCACGTCACGTGACATCATGTCACAGGACATCATGTCACGTGACATCATGTCACAGGACATCATGTCACAGGACATCATGTCACGTGACATCATGTCACGTGACATCATGTCACGTGACATCATGTCACAGGACATCATGTCACGTGACACCATGTCACAGGACATCATGTCACGTGACATCATGTCACAGGACATCATGTCACAGGACATCATGTCACGTGACATCATGTCACAGGACATCATGTCACAGGACATCATGTCAAAGGACATCATGTCACAGGACATCATGTCACAGGACATCACGTCACGTGACATCAGGTCACAGGACATCATGTCACGTGACATCATGTCACAGGACATCATGTCACGTGACATCATGTCACGTGACATCATGTCACGTGACATCATGTCACAGGACATCATGTCACGTGACATCATGTCACAGGACATCATGTCACGTGACATCATGTCACAGGACATCACGTCACAGGACATCATGTCACAGGACATCATGTCACGTGACAACATGTCACAGGACATCACGTCACAGGACATCATGTCACGTGACATCATGTCACAGGACATCATGTCACGTGACAACATGTCACAGGACATCATGTCACAGGACATCATGTCACGTGGCATCATGTCACAGGACATCATGTCACAGGACATCATGTCACAGGACATCATGTCACGTGACATCATGTCACAGGACATCATGTCACGTGACATCATGTCACAGGACATCATGTCACAGGACATCATGTCACGTGACATCATGTCACGTGACATCATGTCACAGGACATCATGTCCCGTGACGTCATGTCACGTGACATCATGTCACGTGACATCATGTCACGTGACATCATGTCACAGGACATCATGTCACAGGACATCATGTCACAGGACATCATGTCACAGGACATCATGTCACAGGACATCATGTCACAGGACATCATGTCACGTGACATCATGTCAGAGGACATCATGTCACAGAATATCATGTCACAGGACATCATGTCACAGGACATCATGTCACGTGACATCATGTCACAGGACATCATGTCACAGGACATCATGTCACAGGACATCATGTCACGTGACATCATGTCACAGGACATCATGTCACAGGACAACATGTCACAGGACATCATGTCACGTGACATCATGTCACAGGACATCATGTCACAGGACATCATGTCACAGGACATCATGTCACGTGACATCATGTCACAGGACATCATGTCACAGGACATCATGTCACAGGACATCATGTCACAGGACATCATGTCACGTGACATCATGTCACGTGACATCATGTCACAGGACATCATGTCACGTGACACCATGTCACGTGACATCATGTCACAGGACATCATGTCACAGGACATCATGTCACGTGACATCATGTCACAGGACATCATGTCAAAGGACATCATGTCACAGGACATCATGTCACAGGACATCACGTCACGTGACATCATGTCACAGGACATCATGTCACGTGACATCATGTCACAGGACATCATGTCACAGGACATCATGTCACGTGACATCATGTCACGTGACATCATGTCACGTGACATCATGTCACAGGACATCATGTCACGTGACATCATGTCACAGGACATCATGTCACGTGACATCATGTCACAGGACATCATGTCACAGGACATCATGTCACGTGACATCATGTCACAGGACATCATGTCACAGGACATCATGTCAGAGGACATCATGTCACAGGACATCATGTCACGGGACATCATGTCACAGGACATCATGTCACGTGACACCATGTCACGTGACATCATGTCACAGGACATCATGTCAAAGGACATCATGTCACAGGACATCATGTCACAGGACATCACGTCACGTGACATCATGTCACAGGACATCATGTCACGTGACATCATGTCACGTGACATCATGTCACGTGACATCATGTCACGTGACATCATGTCACAGGACATCATGTCACGTGACATCATGTCACAGGACATCATGTCACAGGACATCATGTCACAGGACATCATGTCACAGGACATCATGTCACGTGACATCATGTCACAGGACATCATGTCACAGGACATCATGTCACAGGACATCATGTCACAGGACATCATGTCACGTGACATCATGTCACAGGACATCATGTCACGTGACATCATGTCACAGGACATCATGTCACAGGACATCATGTCACGTGACATCATGTCACAGGACATCATGTCACAGGACATCATGTCAGAGGACATCATGTCACAGGACATCATGTCACGGGACATCATGTCACAGGACATCATGTCACGTGACATCATGTCACAGGACATCATGTCACGTGACATCATGTCACAGGACATCATGTCACGTGACATCATGTCACGTGACATCATGTCACGTGACATCATGTCACAGGACATCATGTCACGTGACATCATGTCACAGGACATCATGTCACAGGACATCATGTCACGTGACATCAGGTCACAGGACATCATGTCACGTGACATCATGTCACAGGACATCATGTCACAGGACATCATGTCACAGGACATCATGTCACAGGACATCATGTCACGTGACATCATGTCACGTGACATCATGTCACAGGACATCATGTCACGTGACGTCATGTCACAGGACATCATGTCACGTGACATCATGTCACAGGACATCACGTCACAGGACATCATGTCACAGGACATCATGTCACAGGACATCATGTCACGTGGCATCATGTCACAGGACATCATGTCACAGGACATCATGTCACAGGACATCATGTCACAGGACATCATGTCACGTGACATCATGTCACAGGACATCATGTCACGTGACATCATGTCACAGGACATCATGTCACAGGACATCATGTCACGTGACATCATGTCACGTGACATCATGTCACAGGACATCATGTCCCGTGACGTCATGTCACGTGACATCATGTCACGTGACATCATGTCACGTGACATCATGTCACAGGACATCATGTCACAGGACATCATGTCACAGGACATCATGTCACAGGACATCATGTCACAGGACATCATGTCACAGGACATCATGTCACGTGACATCATGTCAGAGGACATCATGTCACAGAATATCATGTCACAGGACATCATGTCACAGGACATCATGTCACGTGACATCATGTCACAGGACATCATGTCACAGGACATCATGTCACAGGACATCATGTCACGTGACATCATGTCACAGGACATCATGTCACAGGACAACATGTCACAGGACATCATGTCACGTGACATCATGTCACAGGACATCATGTCACAGGACATCATGTCACAGGACATCATGTCATGTGACATCATGTCACAGGACATCAATGTCACAGGACATCATGTCACAGGACATCATGTCACAGGACATCATGTCACAGGACATCATGTCACGTGACATCATGTCACAGGACATCATGTCACAGGACATCATGTCACGTGACATCATGTCACAGGACATCATGTCAAAGGACATCATGTCACAGGACATCATGTCACAGGACATCACGTCACGTGACATCATGTCACAGGACATCATGTCACGTGACATCATGTCACAGGACATCATGTCACGTGACATCATGTCACGTGACATCATGTCACGTGACATCATGTCACAGGACATCATGTCACGTGACATCATGTCACAGGACATCATGTCACGTGACATCATGTCACAGGACATCATGTCACAGGACATCATGTCACGTGACATCATGTCACAGGACATCATGTCACAGGACATCATGTCAGAGGACATCATGTCACAGGACATCATGTCACGTGACATCATGTCACAGGACATCATGTCACGTGACATCATGTCACAGGACATCATGTCACAGGACATCATGTCACGTGACATCATGTCACGTGACATCATGTCACGTGACATCATGTCACGTGACATCATGTCACGTGACATCATGTCACAGGACATCCTGTCACAGGACATCATGTCACAGGACATCATGTCACAGGACATCATGTCACAGGACATCATGTCACAGGACATCATGTCACAGGACATCATGTCAGCGGACATCATGTCACAGGACATCATGTCACAGGAGATCATGTCACAGGAGATCATGTCACGTGACATCATGTCACAGGACATCATGTCACAGGACATCATGTCACAGGACATCATGTCACAGGACATCATGTCACGTGACATCATGTCACAGGACATCATGTCACAGGACATCATGTCACAGGACATCATGTCACAGGACATCATGTCACAGGACATCATGTCACAGGACATCATGTCACAGGACATCATGTCAGAGGACATCATGTCACAGAACATCATGTCACAGGACATCATGTCACAGGACATCATGTCACGTGACATCATGTCACAGGACATCATGTCACAGGACATCATGTCACAGGACATCATGTCACGTGACATCATGTCACAGGACATCATGTCACAGGACATCATGTCACAGGACATCATGTCACGTGACATCATGTCACAGGACATCATGTCACAGGACATCATGTCACAGGACATCATGTCACGTGACATCATGTCACAGGACATCATGTCACAGGACATCATGTCACAGGACATCATGTCACGTGACATCATGTCACAGGACATCATGTCACAGGACATCATGTCACGTGACATCATGTCACAGGACATCATGTCACGTGACACCATGTCACGTGACATCATGTCACAGGACATCATGTCACAGGACATCATGTCACGTGACATCATGTCACAGGACATCATGTCAAAGGACATCATGTCACAGGACATCATGTCACAGGACATCACGTCACGTGACATCATGTCACAGGACATCATGTCACGTGACATCATGTCACAGGACATCATGTCACAGGACATCATGTCACGTGACATCATGTCACGTGACATCATGTCACGTGACATCATGTCACAGGACATCATGTCACGTGACATCATGTCACAGGACATCATGTCACGTGACATCATGTCACAGGACATCATGTCACAGGACATCATGTCACGTGACATCATGTCACAGGACATCATGTCACAGGACATCATGTCAGAGGACATCATGTCACAGGACATCATGTCACGGGACATCATGTCACGTGACATCATGTCACAGGACATCATGTCACGTGACATCATGTCACAGGACATCATGTCACAGGACATCATGTCACGTGACATCATGTCACGTGACATCATGTCACAGGACATCATGTCACGTGACATCATGTCACGTGACATCATGTCACGTGACATCATGTCACAGGACATCCTGTCACAGGACATCATGTCACAGGACATCATGTCACAGGACATCATGTCACAGGACATCATGTCACAGGACATCATGTCAGAGGACATCATGTCACAGGAGATCATGTCACAGGAGATCATGTCACGTGACATCATGTCACAGGACATCATGTCACAGGACATCATGTCACAGGACATCATGTCACAGGACATCATGTCACGTGACATCATGTCACAGGACATCATGTCACAGGACATCATGTCACAGGACATCATGTCACAGGACATCATGTCACAGGACATCATGTCACAGGACATCATGTCACAGGACATCATGTCACAGGACATCATGTCACAGGACATCATGTCACGTGACATCATGTCACAGGACATCATGTCACAGGACATCATGTCACAGGAGATCATGTCACGTGACATCATGTCACAGGACATGTCACAGGACAGCATGTCACGTGACAGCATGTCACAGGACATCATGTCACAGGACATCATGTCACAGGACATCATGTCACGTGACATCATGTCACGTGACATCATGTCACGTGACATCATGTCACGTGACATCATGTCACGTGACATCATGTCACCGGACATCATGTCACAGGACATCATGTCACGTGACATCATGTCACAGGACATCATGTCACAGGACGTCATGTCACAGGACATCATGTCACGTGACATCATGTCACAGGACATCATGTCACAGGACATCATGTCACGTGACATCATGTCACAGGACATCATGTCACAGGACATCATGTCACGTGACATTATGTCACGTGACATCATGTCACGTGACATCATGTCACCGGACATCATGTCACAGGACATCATGTCACAGGACATCATGTCACGTGACATCATGTCACAGGACATCATGTCACAGGACATCATGTCACAGGACATCATGTCACAGGACATCATGTCACAGGACATCATGTCACGTGACATCATGTCACGTGACATCATGTCACGTGACAGCATGTCACAGGACATCATGTCACGTGACATCATGTCACAGGACATCATGTCACGTGACAACATGTCACAGGACATCATGTCACAGGACATCATGTCACGTGACATCATGTCACAGGACATCATGTCACAGGACATCATGTCACAGGACATCATGTCACAGGACATCATGTCAGGTGACATCATGTCACAGGACATCATGTCACGTGACATCATGTCACAGGACATCATGTCACAGGACATCACGTCACGTGACATCATGTCACGTGACATCATGTCACAGGACATCATGTCCCGTGACGTCATGTCACGTGACATCATGTCACGTGACATCATGTCACGTGACATCATGTCACAGGACATCATGTCACAGGACATCATGTCACAGGACATCATGCCACAGGACATCATGTCACAGGACATCATGTCACGTGACATCATGTCAGAGGACATCATGTCACAGAATATCATGTCACAGGACATCATGTCACAGGACATCATGTCACAGGACAACATGTCACAGGACATCATGTCACGTGACATCATGTCACAGGACATCATGTCACAGGACATCATGTCACAGGACATCATGTCACGTGACATCATGTCACAGGACATCAATGTCACAGGACATCATGTCACAGGACATCATGTCACAGGACATCATGTCACAGGACATCATGTCACGTGACATCATGTCACGTGACATCATGTCACAGGACATCATGTCACGTGACACCATGTCACGTGACATCATGTCACAGGACATCATGTCACAGGACATCATGTCACGTGACATCATGTCACAGGACATCATGTCAAAGGACATCATGTCACAGGACATCATGTCACAGGACATCACGTCACGTGACATCATGTCACAGGACATCATGTCACGTGACATCATGTCACAGGACATCATGTCACAGGACATCATGTCACGTGACATCATGTCACAGGACATCATGTCACGTGACATCATGTCACAGGACATCATGTCACGTGACATCATGTCACAGGACATCATGTCACAGGACATCATGTCACGTGACATCATGTCACAGGACATCATGTCACAGGACATCATGTCAGAGGACATCATGTCACAGGACATCATGTCACGGGACATCATGTCACGTGACATCATGTCACAGGACATCATGTCACGTGACATCATGTCACAGGACATCATGTCACAGGACATCATGTCACGTGACATCATGTCACGTGACATCATGTCACAGGACATCATGTCACGTGACATCATGTCACGTGACATCATGTCACGTGACATCATGTCACAGGACATCATGTCACAGGACATCATGTCACAGGACATCATGTCACAGGACATCATGTCACAGGACATCATGTCACAGGACATCATGTCACAGGACATCATGTCAGAGGACATCATGTCACAGGACATCATGTCACAGGACATCATGTCACAGGACATCATGTCACGTGACATCATGTCACAGGACATCATGTCACAGGACATCATGTCACAGGACATCATGTCACGTGACATCATGTCACAGGACATCATGTCACAGGACATCATGTCACAGGACATCATGTCACAGGACATCATGTCACAGGACATCATGTCACAGGACATCATGTCACAGGACATCATGTCACAGGACATCATGTCACAGGACATCATGTCACAGGACATCATGTCACAGGACATCATGTCACGTGACATCATGTCACAGGACATCATGTCACAGGACATCATGTCACAGGACATCATGTCACAGGACATCATGTCACAGGACATCATGTCACAGGACATCATGTCACAGGACATCATGTCACAGGACATCATGTCACGGGACATCATGTCACAGGACATCATGTCACAGGACATCATGTCACGTGACATCATGTCACAGGACATCATGTCACAGGACATCATGTCACGTGACATCATGTCACGTGACAGCATGTCACGTGACAGCATGTCACGTGACAGCATGTCACGTGACATCATGTCACAGGACATCATGTCACGTGACATCATGTCACGTGACATCATGTCACAGGACATCATGTCACGTGACATCATGTCACGTGACATCATGTCACGTGACATCATGTCACGTGACATCATGTCACAGGACATCATGTCACAGGACATCATGTCCCGTGACATCATGTCACAGAACATCATGTCACGTGACATCATGTCACGTGACATCATGTCACGTGACATCATGTCACGTGACATCGTGTCACAGGACATCGTGTCACAGGACATCGTGTCACAGGACATCGTGTCACGGGACATCGTGTCACAGGACATCATGTCACAGGACATCATGTCACAGGACATCATGTCACAGGACATCATGTTGCAGGACATCATGTCACGTGACATCATGTCACAGGACATCATGTCACGTGACATCATGTCACGTGACATCATGTCACGTGACATCATGTCACAGGACATCATGTCACAGGACATCATGTCACAGGACATCATGTCACAGGACATCATGTCACAGGACATCATGTCACGCGACATCATGTCGCGTGACATCATGTCACAGGACATCATGTCACGTGACATCATGTCACGTGACATCATGTCACAGGACATCATGTCACAGGACATCATGTCACAGGACATCATGTCACGTGACATCATGTCACACGACATCATGTCACGTGACATCATGTCACAGGACATCATGTCACGCGACATCATGTCACGTGACATCATGTCACGTGACATCATGTCACAGGACATCATGTCACGTGACATCATGTCACAGGACATCATGTCACGTGACATCATGTCACAGGACATCATGTCACGTGACACCATGTCACAGGACATCATGTCACAGGACATCATGTCACACGACATCATGTCACAGGACATCATGTCACGTGACATCATGTCACGTGACATCATGTCACAGGACATCATGTCACGTGACATCATGTCACAGGAAATCATGTCACAGGACATCATGTCACGTGACATCATGTCACAGGACATCATGTCATAGGACATCATGTCACGTGACATCATGTCACAGGACATCATGTCACAGGACATCATGTCACAGGACATCATGTCACAGGACATCATGTCACAGGACATCTCATGTCACGTGACATCATGTCACAGGACATCTCATGTCACGTGACATCATGTCACAGGACATCATGTCACAGGACATCATGTCACGTGACAGCATGTCACGTGACAGCATGTCACGTGACATCATGTCACGTGACATCATGTCACGTGACATCATGTCACAGGACATCATGTCACAGGACATCATGTCACGTGACATCATGTCACGTGACATCATGTCACAGGACATCATGTCACGTGACATCATGTCACGTGACATCATGTCACAGGACATCATGTCACAGGACATCATGTCACAGGACATCATGTCACGTGACATCATGTCACAGGACATCATGTCACAGGACATCATGTCACGTGACATCATGTCACAGGACATCATGTCACATGACATCATGTCACGTGACATCATGTCACGTGACATCATGTCACAGGACATCATGTCACGTGACACCATGTCACAGGACATCATGTCACGTGACATTATGTCACAGGACATCATGTCACAGGACATCATGTCACGTGACATCATGTCACAGGACATCATGTCACAGGACATCATGTCACAGGACATCATGTCACGTGACATCATGTCACAGGACATCATGTCACAGGACATCATGTCACAGGACATCATGTCACAGGACATCATGCCACAGGACATCATGTCACGTGACATCATGTCACGTGACATCATGTCACAGGACATCATGTCACAGGACATCATGTCACAGGACATCATGTCACGTGACATCATGTCACAGGACATCATGTCACAGGACATCATGTCACAGGACATCATGTCGCGTGACATCATGTCACGTGACATCATGTCACAGGACATCATGTCACGGGACATCATGTCACGGGACATCATGTCACAGGACATCATGTCACAGGACATCATGTCACAGGACATCACGTCACAGGACATCACGTCACAGGACATCACGTCACGTGACATCATGTCACAGGACATCATGTCACGTGACATCATGTCACAGGACATCATGTCACAGGACATCATGTCACGTGACATCATGTCACGTGACATCATGTCACGTGACATCATGTCACAGGACATCATGTCACGTGACATCATGTCACAGGACATCATGTCACAGGACATCATGTCACAGGACATCATGTCACGTGACATCATGTCACGTGACATCATGTCACAGGACATCATGTCACAGGACATCATGTCACAGGACATCATGTCACGCGACATCATGTCGCGTGACATCATGTCACAGGACATCATGTCACGTGACATCATGTCACGTGACATCATGTCACAGGACATCATGTCACAGGACATCATGTCACAGGACATCATGTCACGTGACATCATGTCACACGACATCATGTCACGTGACATCATGTCACAGGACATCATGTCACGCGACATCATGTCACGTGACATCATGTCACGTGACATCATGTCACAGGACATCATGTCACGTGACATCATGTCACAGGACATCATGTCACGTGACATCATGTCACAGGACATCATGTCACGTGACACCATGTCACAGGACATCATGTCACAGGACATCATGTCACACGACATCATGTCACAGGACATCATGTCACGTGACATCATGTCACGTGACATCATGTCACAGGACATCATGTCACGTGACATCATGTCACAGGAAATCATGTCACAGGACATCATGTCACGTGACATCATGTCACAGGACATCATGTCATAGGACATCATGTCACGTGACATCATGTCACAGGACATCATGTCACAGGACATCATGTCACAGGACATCATGTCACAGGACATCATGTCACAGGACATCTCATGTCACGTGACATCATGTCACAGGACATCTCATGTCACGTGACATCATGTCACAGGACATCATGTCACAGGACATCATGTCACGTGACAGCATGTCACGTGACAGCATGTCACGTGACATCATGTCACGTGACATCATGTCACGTGACATCATGTCACAGGACATCATGTCACAGGACATCATGTCACGTGACATCATGTCACGTGACATCATGTCACAGGACATCATGTCACGTGACATCATGTCACGTGACATCATGTCACAGGACATCATGTCACAGGACATCATGTCACGGGACATCATGTCACGTGACATCATGTCACAGGACATCATGTCACAGGACATCATGTCACGTGACATCATGTCACAGGACATCATGTCACATGACATCATGTCACGTGACATCATGTCACGTGACATCATGTCACAGGACATCATGTCACGTGACACCATGTCACAGGACATCATGTCACGTGACATTATGTCACAGGACATCATGTCACAGGACATCATGTCACGTGACATCATGTCACAGGACATCATGTCACAGGACATCATGTCACAGGACATCATGTCACGTGACATCATGTCACAGGACATCATGTCACAGGACATCATGTCACAGGACATCATGTCACAGGACATCATGTCACGTGACATCATGTCACGTGACATCATGTCACAGGACATCATGTCACAGGACATCATGTCACAGGACATCATGTCACGTGACATCATGTCACAGGACATCATGTCACAGGACATCATGTCACAGGACATCATGTCACGTGACATCATGTCACGTGACATCATGTCACAGGACATCATGTCACGGGACATCATGTCACGGGACATCATGTCACAGGACATCATGTCACAGGACATCACGTCACGTGACATCATGTCACAGGACATCATGTCACGTGACATCATGTCACAGGACATCATGTCACAGGACATCATGTCACGTGACATCATGTCACGTGACATCATGTCACGTGACATCATGTCACAGGACATCATGTCACGTGACATCATGTCACAGGACATCATGTCACAGGACATCATGTCACAGGACATCATGTCACGTGACATCATGTCACAGGACATCATGTCACATGACATCATGTCACGTGACATCATGTCACGTGACATCATGTCACAGGACATCATGTCACGCAGGACATCATGTCACGTGACATCATGTCACAGGACATCATGTCACGTGACATCATGTCACAGGACATCATGTCACAGGACATCATGTCACGTGACATCATGTCACGTGACATCATGTCACAGGACATCATGTCACGTGACATCATGTCACGTGACATCATGTCACGTGACATCATGTCACAGGACATCATGTCACGTGACATCATGTCACAGGACATCATGTCACAGGACATCATGTCACAGGACATCATGTCACAGGACATCATGTCACGTGACATCATGTCACAGGACATCATGTCATAGGACATCATGTCACAGGAGATCATGTCACGTGACATCATGTCACAGGACATCATGTCACAGGACATCATGTCACAGGACATCATGTCACAGGACATCATGTCACAGGACATCATGTCACAGGACATCATGTCACGTGACATCAGGTCACAGGACAGCATGTCACGTGACAGCATGTCACGTGACAGCATGTCACGTGACATCATGTCACGTGACATCATGTCACGTGACATCATGTCACAGGACATCATGTCACAGGACATCATGTCACGTGACATCATGTCACAGGACATCATGTCACGTGACATCATGTCACAGGACATCATGTCACAGGACATCATGTCACGTGACATCATGTCACAGGACATCATGTCACAGGACATCTCATGTCACGTGACATCATGTCACAGGACATCTCATGTCACGTGACATCATGTCACAGGACATCATGTCACAGGACATCATGTCACGTGACAGCATGTCACGTGACAGCATGTCACGTGACATCATGTCACGTGACATCATGTCACGTGACATCATGTCACAGGACATCATGTCACAGGACATCATGTCACGTGACATCATGTCACGTGACATCATGTCACAGGACATCATGTCACGTGACATCATGTCACGTGACATCATGTCACAGGACATCATGTCACAGGACATCATGTCACAGGACATCATGTCACGTGACATCATGTCACAGGACATCATGTCACAGGACATCATGTCACGTGACATCATGTCACAGGACATCATGTCACATGACATCATGTCACGTGACATCATGTCACGTGACATCATGTCACAGGACATCATGTCACGTGACACCATGTCACAGGACATCATGTCACGTGACATCATGTCACAGGACATCATGTCACAGGACATCATGTCACGTGACATCATGTCACAGGACATCATGTCACAGGACATCATGTCACAGGACATCATGTCACGTGACATCATGTCACAGGACATCATGTCACAGGACATCATGTCACAGGACATCATGTCACGTGACATCATGTCACGTGACATCATGTCACAGGACATCATGTCACAGGACATCATGTCACAGGACATCATGTCACGTGACATCATGTCACGTGACATCATGTCACAGGACATCATGTCACAGGACATCATGTCACAGGACATCATGTCACAGGACATCATGTCACGTGACATCAGGTCACGTGACATCATGTCACAGGACATCATGTCACAGGACATCATGTCACAGGACATCATGTCACGTGACATCATGTCACAGGACATCATGTCACAGGACATCATGCCACAGGACATCATGTCACGTGACATCATGTCACGTGACATCATGTCACAGGACATCATGTCACAGGACATCATGTCACAGGACATCATGTCACGTGACATCATGTCACAGGACATCATGTCACAGGACATCATGTCACAGGACATCATGTCACGTGACATCATGTCACGTGACATCATGTCACAGGACATCATGTCACGGGACATCATGTCACGGGACATCATGTCACAGGACATCATGTCACAGGACATCATGTCACAGGACATCACGTCACAGGACATCACGTCACAGGACATCACGTCACGTGACATCATGTCACAGGACATCATGTCACGTGACATCATGTCACAGGACATCATGTCACGTGACATCATGTCACGTGACATCATGTCACGTGACATCATGTCACGTGACATCATGTCACAGGACATCATGTCACGTGACATCATGTCACAGGACATCATGTCACAGGACATCATGTCACAGGACATCATGTCACGTGACATCATGTCACAGGACATCATGTCACAGGACATCATGTCACATGACATCATGTCACGTGACATCATGTCACGTGACATCATGTCACAGGACATCATGTCACGCAGGACATCATGTCACGTGACATCATGTCACAGGACATCATGTCACGTGACATCATGTCACAGGACATCATGTCACAGGACATCATGTCACGTGACATCATGTCACGTGACATCATGTCACAGGACATCATGTCACGTGACATCATGTCACGTGACATCATGTCACGTGACATCATGTCACGTGACATCATGTCACAGGACATCATGTCACGTGACATCATGTCACAGGACATCATGTCACAGGACATCATGTCACAGGACATCATGTCACAGGACATCATGTCACGTGACATCATGTCACAGGACATCATGTCATAGGACATCATGTCACAGGAGATCATGTCACGTGACATCATGTCACAGGACATCATGTCACAGGACATCATGTCACAGGACATCATGTCACAGGACATCATGTCACAGGACATCATGTCACAGGACATCATGTCACAGGACATCATGTCACGTGACATCATGTCACAGGACAGCATGTCACGTGACAGCATGTCACGTGACAGCATGTCACGTGACATCATGTCACGTGACATCATGTCACGTGACATCATGTCACAGGACATCATGTCACAGGACATCATGTCACGTGACATCATGTCACAGGACATCATGTCACGTGACATCATGTCACAGGACATCATGTCACAGGACATCATGTCACGTGACATCATGTCACAGGACATCATGTCCCGTGACATCATGTCCCGTGACATCATGTCCCGTGACATCATGTCACGTGACATCATGTCACGTGACATCATGTCACAGGACATCATGTCACGTGACATCATGTCACGTGACATCATGTCACGTGACATCATGTCACAGGACATCATGTCACAGGACATCATGTCACAGGACATCATGTCACAGGACATCATGTCACAGGACATCATGTCACAGGACCTCATGTCACGTGACATCATGTCACAGGACATCATGTCACAGGACATCATGTCACAGGACATCATGTCACGTGACATCATGTCACAGGACATCATGTCATAGGACATCATGTCACGTGACATCATGTCACGTGACATCATGTCACAGGACATCATGTCACGTGACACCATGTCACAGGACATCATGTCACGTGACATCATGTCACAGGACATCATGTCACAGGACATCATGTCACGTGACATCATGTCACAGGACATCATGTCACAGGACATCATGTCACGTGACATCATGTCACAGGACATCATGTCACAGGACATCATGTCACAGGACATCATGTCACAGGACATCATGTCACAGGACATCATGTCACGTGACATCATGTCACGTGACATCATGTCACAGGACATCATGTCACAGGACATCATGTCACAGGACATCATGTCACGTGACATCATGTCACAGGACATCATGTCACAGGACATCATGTCACAGGACATCATGTCACGTGACATCATGTCACGTGACATCATGTCACAGGACATCATGTCACGTGACATCATGTCACAGGACATCATGTCACAGGACATCATGTCACAGGACATCATGTCACAGGACATCACGTCACAGGACATCACGTCACGTGACATCATGTCACAGGACATCATGTCACAGGACATCATGTCACGTGACATCATGTCACAGGACATCATGTCACAGGACATCATGTCACAGGACATCACGTCACAGGACATCACGTCACAGGACATCACGTCACGTGACATCATGTCACAGGACATCATGTCACGTGACATCATGTCACAGGACATCATGTCACAGGACATCATGTCACGTGACATCATGTCACGTGACATCATGTCACGTGACATCATGTCACGTGACATCATGTCACAGGACATCATGTCACGTGACATCATGTCACGTGACATCATGTCACAGGACATCATGTCACGTGACATCATGTCACGTGACATCATGTCACAGGACATCATGTCACAGGACATCATGTCACAGGACATCACGTCACAGGACATCACGTCACGTGACATCATGTCACAGGACATCATGTCACAGGACATCATGTCACAGGACATCATGTCACAGGACATCACGTCACAGGACATCACGTCACGTGACATCATGTCACGTGACATCATGTCACAGGACATCATGTCACGTGACATCATGTCACGTGACATCATGTCACAGGACATCATGTCACGTGACATCATGTCACGTGACATCATGTCACAGGACATCATGTCACAGGACATCATGTCACAGGACATCATGTCACAGGACATCACGTCACAGGACATCACGTCACGTGACATCATGTCACAGGACATCATGTCACGTGACATCATGTCACAGGACATCATGTCACAGGACATCATGTCACGTGACATCATGTCACGTGACATCATGTCACGTGACATCATGTCACGTGACATCATGTCACAGGACATCATGTCACGTGACATCATGTCACAGGACATCATGTCACAGGACATCATGTCACAGGACATCATGTCACAGGACATCATGTCACGTGACATCATGTCACAGGACATCATGTCACATGACATCATGTCACGTGACATCATGTCACGTGACATCATGTCACGCAGGACATCATGTCACGTGACATCATGTCACAGGACATCATGTCACGTGACATCATGTCACAGGACATCATGTCACAGGACATCATGTCACGTGACATCATGTCACGTGACATCATGTCACAGGACATCATGTCACGTGACATCATGTCACGTGACATCATGTCACGTGACATCATGTCACGTGACATCATGTCACAGGACATCATGTCACGTGACATCATGTCACAGGACATCATGTCACGGGACATCATGTCACAGGACATCATGTCACAGGACATCATGTCACGTGACATCATGTCACAGGACATCATGTCATAGGACATCATGTCACAGGACATCATGTCACGTGACATCATGTCACAGGACATCATGTCACAGGACATCATGTCACAGGACATCATGTCACAGGACATCATGTCACAGGACATCATGTCACAGGACATCATGTCACAGGACATCATGTCACAGGACAGCATGTCACAGGACAGCATGTCACGTGACAGCATGTCACGTGACAGCATGTCACGTGACAGCATGTCAGGTGACATCATGTCACGTGACATCATGTCACGTGACATCATGTCACGTGACATCATGTCACAGGACATCATGTCACGTGACATCATGTCACGTGACATCATGTCACAGGACATCATGTCACGTGACATCATGTCACAGGACATCATGTCACAGGACATCATGTCACGTGACATCATGTCACAGGACATCATGTCCCGTGACATCATGTCCCGTGACATCATGTCCCGTGACATCATGTCCCGTGACATCATGTCCCGTGACATCATGTCACAGGACATCATGTCACAGGACATCATGTCACAGGACATCATGTCACAGGACATCATGTCACAGGACATCATGTCACGTGACATCATGTCACAGGACATCATGTCACAGGACATCATGTCACGTGACATCATGTCACAGGACATCATGTCACAGGACATCATGTCACAGGACATCACGTCACAGGACATCACGTCACAGGACATCACGTCACGTGACATCATGTCACAGGACATCATGTCACGTGACATCATGTCACAGGACATCATGTCACAGGACATCATGTCACGTGACATCATGTCACGTGACATCATGTCACGTGACATCATGTCACGTGACATCATGTCACAGGACATCATGTCACGTGACATCATGTCACGTGACATCATGTCACAGGACATCATGTCACGTGACATCATGTCACGTGACATCATGTCACAGGACATCATGTCACAGGACATCATGTCACAGGACATCACGTCACAGGACATCACGTCACGTGACATCATGTCACAGGACATCATGTCACAGGACATCATGTCACAGGACATCATGTCACAGGACATCACGTCACAGGACATCACGTCACGTGACATCATGTCACGTGACATCATGTCACAGGACATCATGTCACGTGACATCATGTCACGTGACATCATGTCACAGGACATCATGTCACGTGACATCATGTCACGTGACATCATGTCACAGGACATCATGTCACAGGACATCATGTCACAGGACATCATGTCACAGGACATCACGTCACAGGACATCACGTCACGTGACATCATGTCACAGGACATCATGTCACGTGACATCATGTCACAGGACATCATGTCACAGGACATCATGTCACGTGACATCATGTCACGTGACATCATGTCACGTGACATCATGTCACGTGACATCATGTCACAGGACATCATGTCACGTGACATCATGTCACAGGACATCATGTCACAGGACATCATGTCACAGGACATCATGTCACAGGACATCATGTCACGTGACATCATGTCACAGGACATCATGTCACATGACATCATGTCACGTGACATCATGTCACGTGACATCATGTCACGCAGGACATCATGTCACGTGACATCATGTCACAGGACATCATGTCACGTGACATCATGTCACAGGACATCATGTCACAGGACATCATGTCACGTGACATCATGTCACGTGACATCATGTCACAGGACATCATGTCACGTGACATCATGTCACGTGACATCATGTCACGTGACATCATGTCACGTGACATCATGTCACAGGACATCATGTCACGTGACATCATGTCACAGGACATCATGTCACGGGACATCATGTCACAGGACATCATGTCACAGGACATCATGTCACGTGACATCATGTCACAGGACATCATGTCATAGGACATCATGTCACAGGACATCATGTCACGTGACATCATGTCACAGGACATCATGTCACAGGACATCATGTCACAGGACATCATGTCACAGGACATCATGTCACAGGACATCATGTCACAGGACATCATGTCACAGGACATCATGTCACAGGACAGCATGTCACAGGACAGCATGTCACGTGACAGCATGTCACGTGACAGCATGTCACGTGACAGCATGTCAGGTGACATCATGTCACGTGACATCATGTCACGTGACATCATGTCACGTGACATCATGTCACAGGACATCATGTCACGTGACATCATGTCACGTGACATCATGTCACAGGACATCATGTCACGTGACATCATGTCACAGGACATCATGTCACAGGACATCATGTCACGTGACATCATGTCACAGGACATCATGTCCCGTGACATCATGTCCCGTGACATCATGTCCCGTGACATCATGTCCCGTGACATCATGTCCCGTGACATCATGTCACAGGACATCATGTCACAGGACATCATGTCACAGGACATCATGTCACAGGACATCATGTCACAGGACATCATGTCACGTGACATCATGTCACAGGACATCATGTCACAGGACATCATGTCACAGGACATCATGTCACGTGACATCATGTCACAGGACATCATGTCATAGGACATCATGTCACGTGACATCATGTCACGTGACATCATGTCACAGGACATCATGTCACGTGACACCATGTCACAGGACATCATGTCACGTGACATCATGTCACAGGACATCATGTCACAGGACATCATGTCACGTGACATCATGTCACAGGACATCATGTCACAGGACATCATGTCACAGGACATCATGTCACAGGACATCACGTCACGTGACATCATGTCACAGGACATCATGTCACGTGACATAATGTCACGTGACATCATGTCACGTGACATCATGTCACAGGACATCATGTCACGTGACATCATGTCACAGGACATCATGTCACGTGACATCATGTCACAGGACATCATGTCACAGGACATCACGTCACGTGACATCATGTCACAGGACATCATGTCATAGGACATCATGTCACGTGACATCATGTCACAGGACATCATGTCACAGGACATCATGTCACAGGACATCATGTCACAGGACATCATGTCACAGGACATCATGTCGCAGGACATCACGTCACGTTGCATCATGTCACAGGACATCATGTCACGTGACATCATGTCACGTGACATCATGTCACAGGACATCACGTCACAGGACATCATGTCACGTGACATCATGTCACAGGACATCATGTCACAGGACATCATGTCACAGGACATCATGTCACAGGACATCATGTCACAGGACATCATGTCGCAGGACATCATGTCACAGGACATCATGTCACAGGACATCATGTCACGTGACATCATGTCACAGGACATCATGTCACAGGACATCATGTCACAGGACATCATGTCACAGGACATCATGTCACGTGACATCATGTCACGTGACATCATGTCACAGGACATCATGTCACAGGACATCATGTCACAGGACATCATGTCACAGGACATCATGTCACAGGACATCATGTCACAGGACCTCATGTCACGTGACATCATGTCACAGGACATCATGTCACAGGACATCATGTCACAGGACATCATGTCACGTGACATCATGTCACAGGACATCATGTCATAGGACATCATGTCACGTGACATCATGTCACGTGACATCATGTCACAGGACATCATGTCACGTGACACCATGTCACAGGACATCATGTCACGTGACATCATGTCACAGGACATCATGTCACAGGACATCATGTCACGTGACATCATGTCACAGGACATCATGTCACAGGACATCATGTCACAGGACATCATGTCACGTGACATCATGTCACAGGACATCATGTCACAGGACATCATGTCACAGGACATCATGTCACAGGACATCATGTCACAGGACATCATGTCACGTGACATCATGTCACGTGACATCATGTCACAGGACATCATGTCACAGGACATCATGTCACAGGACATCATGTCACGTGACATCATGTCACAGGACATCATGTCACAGGACATCATGTCACAGGACATCATGTCACGTGACATCATGTCACGTGACATCATGTCACAGGACATCATGTCACGTGACATCATGTCACGTGACATCATGTCACAGGACATCATGTCACAGGACATCATGTCACAGGACATCATGTCACAGGACATCACGTCACAGGACATCACGTCACGTGACATCATGGCACAGGACATCATGTCACGTGACATCATGTCACAGGACATCATGTCACAGGACATCATGTCACGTGACATCATGTCACGTGACATCATGTCACGTGACATCATGTCACGTGACATCATGTCACAGGACATCATGTCACGTGACATCATGTCACGTGACATCATGTCACAGGACATCATGTCACGTGACATCATGTCACGTGACATCATGTCACAGGACATCATGTCACAGGACATCATGTCACAGGACATCATGTCACAGGACATCACGTCACAGGACATCACGTCACGTGACATCATGTCACAGGACATCATGTCACGTGACATCATGTCACAGGACATCATGTCACAGGACATCATGTCACGTGACATCATGTCACGTGACATCATGTCACGTGACATCATGTCACGTGACATCATGTCACAGGACATCATGTCACGTGACATCATGTCACAGGACATCATGTCACAGGACATCATGTCACAGGACATCATGTCACAGGACATCATGTCACGTGACATCATGTCACAGGACATCATGTCACATGACATCATGTCACGTGACATCATGTCACGTGACATCATGTCACGCAGGACATCATGTCACGTGACATCATGTCACAGGACATCATGTCACGTGACATCATGTCACAGGACATCATGTCACAGGACATCATGTCACGTGACATCATGTCACGTGACATCATGTCACAGGACATCATGTCACGTGACATCATGTCACGTGACATCATGTCATGTGACATCATGTCACGTGACATCATGTCACAGGACATCATGTCACGGGACATCATGTCACAGGACATCATGTCACGGGACATCATGTCACAGGACATCATGTCTCAGGACATCATGTCACGTGACATCATGTCACAGGACATCATGTCATAGGACATCATGTCACAGGACATCATGTCACGTGACATCATGTCACAGGACATCATGTCACAGGACATCATGTCACAGGACATCATGTCACAGGACATCATGTCACAGGACATCATGTCACAGGACATCATGTCACAGGACAGCATGTCACGTGACAGCATGTCACGTGACAGCATGTCACGTGACATCATGTCAGGTGACATCATGTCACGTGACATCATGTCACGTGACATCATGTCACGTGACATCATGTCACAGGACATCATGTCACGTGACATCATGTCACGTGACATCATGTCACAGGACATCATGTCACGTGACATCATGTCACAGGACATCATGTCACAGGACATCATGTCACGTGACATCATCATGTCACAGGACATCATGTCCCGTGACATCATGTCCCGTGACATCATGTCCCGTGACATCATGTCCCGTGACATCATGTCCCGTGACATCATGTCACGTGACATCATGTCACAGGACATCATGTCACGTGACATCATGTCACGTGACATCATGTCACAGGACATCATGTCACGTGACATCATGTCACGTGACATCATGTCACAGGACCTCATGTCACGTGACATCATGTCACAGGACATCATGTCACAGGACATCATGTCACAGGACATCATGTCACAGGACCTCATGTCACGTGACATCATGTCACAGGACATCATGTCACAGGACATCATGTCACAGGACATCATGTCACGTGACATCATGTCACAGGACATCATGTCATAGGACATCATGTCACGTGACATCATGTCACGTGACATCATGTCACAGGACATCATGTCACGTGACACCATGTCACAGGACATCATGTCACGTGACATCATGTCACAGGACATCATGTCACAGGACATCATGTCACGTGACATCATGTCACAGGACATCATGTCACAGGACATCATGTCACAGGACATCATGTCACAGGACATCATGTCACAGGACATCACGTCACGTGACATCATGTCACAGGACATCATGTCACGTGACATCATGTCACAGGACATCATGTCACAGGACATCATGTCACGTGACATAATGTCACGTGACATCATGTCACGTGACATCATGTCACAGGACATCATGTCACGTGACATCATGTCACAGGACATCATGTCACGTGACATCATGTCACAGGACATCATGTCACAGGACATCACGTCACGTGACATCATGTCACAGGACATCATGTCATAGGACATCATGTCACGTGACATCATGTCACAGGACATCATGTCACAGGACATCATGTCACAGGACATCATGTCACAGGACATCATGTCACAGGACATCATGTCGCAGGACATCACGTCACGTTGCATCATGTCACAGGACATCATGTCACGTGACATCATGTCACGTGACATCATGTCACAGGACATCATGTCACAGGACATCATGTCACGTGACATCATGTCACAGGACATCATGTCACAGGACATCATGTCACAGGACATCATGTCACAGGACATCATGTCACAGGACATCATGTCGCAGGACATCATGTCACAGGACATCATGTCACAGGACATCATGTCACGTGACATCATGTCACAGGACATCATGTCACAGGACATCATGTCACAGGACATCATGTCACAGGACATCATGTCACGTGACATCATGTCCCGTGACATCATGTCACGTGACATCATGTCACGTGACATCATGTCACAGGACATCATGTCACGTGACATCATGTCACAGGACATCATGTCACAGGCCATCATGTCACAGGACCTCATGTCACGTGACATCATGTCACAGGACATCATGTCACAGGACATCATGTCACGTGACATCATGTCACAGGACATCATGTCACAGGACATCATGTCACAGGACATCATGTCACGTGACATCATGTCACGTGACATCATGTCACAGGACATCATGTCACGTGACACCATGTCACAGGACATCATGTCACGTGACATCATGTCACAGGACATCATGTCACAGGACATCATGTCACGTGACATCATGTCACAGGACATCATGTCACGTGACATCATGTCACGTGACATCATGTCACAGGACATCATGTCACGTGACATCATGTCACAGGACATCATGTCACGTGACATCATGTCACAGGACATCATGTCACAGGACATCACGTCACGTGACATCATGTCACAGGACATCATGTCACAGGACATCATGTCACAGGACATCATGTCACAGGACATCATGTCACAGGACATCATGTCACGTGACATCATGTCACAGGACATCATGTCACAGGACATCATGTCACGTGACATCATGTCACGTGACATCATGTCACGTGACATCATGTCACAGGACATCATGTCACGTGACATCATGTCACGTGACATCATGTCACGTGACATCATGTCACAGGACATCATGTCACAGGACATCATGTCACGTGACATCATGTCACAGGACATCATGTCACAGGACATCATGTCACAGGACATCATGTCACAGGACATCATGTCGCAGGACATCATGTCGCAGGACATCATGTCACAGGACATCATGTCACAGGACATCATGTCACGTGACATCATGTCACAGGACATCATGTCACAGGACATCATGTCACAGGACATCATGTCACGTGACATCATGTCACAGGACATCATGTCACAGGACATCATGTCACAGGACATCATGTCACGTGACATCATGTCACGTGACATCATGTCACAAGACATCATGTCACAGGACATCATGTCACGTGACATCATGTCACAGGACATCATGTCACAGGACATCATGTCACGGGACATCATGTCACGGGACATCATGTCACGGGACATCATGTCACGTGACATCATGTCACAGGACATCATGTCACAGGACATCATGTCACGTGACATCATGTCACGTGACATCATGTCACAGGACATCATGTCACAGGACATCATGTCACAGGACATCATGTCATAGCACATCATGTCACAGGACATCATGTCACAGGACATCATGTCACGTGACATAATGTCACAGGACATCATGTCACGTGACATCATGTCACAGGACATCATGTCACAGGACATCATGTCACAGGACATCATGTCACGTGACATCATGTCACCTGACATCATGTCACAGGACATCATGTCACAGGACATCATGTCACAGGACATCATGTCACCTGACATCATGTCACAGGACATCATGTCACGTGACATCATGTCACAGGACATCATGTCACGGGACATCATGTCACGTGACATCATGTCACAGGACATCATGTCACGTGACATCATGTCACAGGACATCATGTCACAGGACATCATGTCACGTGACATCATGTCACGTGACATCATGTCACGTGACATCATGTCACGTGACATCATGTCACGTGACATCATGTCACGTGACATCATGTCACAGGACATCATGTCACAGGACATCATGTCACGTGACATCATGTCACAGGACATCATGTCACAGGATATCATGTCACAGGACATCATGTCACAGGACATCAGGTCACAGGACATCATGTCACGTGACATCATGTCACAGGACATCATGTCACAGGACATCATGTGACAGGACATCATGTCACAGGACATCATGTCACGTGACATCATGTCACAGGACATCATGTCACAGGACATCATGTCACAGGACATCATGTCACAGGACATCATGTCACGTGACATCATGTCACGTGACATCATGTCACGTGACATCATGTCACAAGACATCATGTCACGTGACATCATGTCACGTGACATCATGTCACAGGACATCATGTCACAGGACATCATGTCACGGGACATCATGTCACGGGACATGATGTCACGGGACATCATGTCACGTGACATCATGTCACAGGACATCATGTCACGTGACATCATGTCACAGGACATCATGTCACGTGACATCATGTCACGTGACATCATGTCACAGGACATCATGTCACAGGACATCATGTCACAGGACATCATGTCACAGGACATCATGTCACGTGACATAATGTCACAGGACATCATGTCACGTGACATCATGTCACAGGACATCATGTCACAGGACATCATGTCACAGGACATCATGTCACGTGACATCATGTCACGTGACATCATGTCACAGGACATCATGTCACAGGACATCATGTCACAGGACATCATGTCACCTGACATCATGTCACAGGACATCATGTCACGTGACATCATGTCACAGGACATCATGTCACAGGACATCATGTCACGTGACATCATGTCACAGGACATCATGTCACAGGACATCATGTCACGTGACATCATGTCACGTGACATCATGTCACAGGACATCATGTCACAGGACATCATGTCACGTGACATCATGTCACGTGACATCATGTCACAGGACATCATGTCACAGGACATCGTGTCACGTGACATCATGTCACGGGACATCATGTCACGGGACATCATGTCACGGGACATCATGTCACGGGACATCATGTCACGGGACATCCTGTCACAGGACATCCTGTCACAGGACATCATGTCACGTGACACCATGTCACAGGACATCATGTCACGTGACATCATGTCACGTGACATCATGTCGCAGGACATCATGTCACAGGACATCATGTCACGTGACATCATGTCACGTGACATCATGTCACAAGACATCATGTCACGTGACATCATGTCACGTGACATCATGTCACGTGACATCATGTCACGTGACATCATGTCACGTGACATCATGTCACGTGACATCATGTCACGTGACATCATGTCACAGGACATCATGTCACGTGACATCATGTCACAGGACATCATGTCACAGGATATCATGTCACAGGACATCATGTCACAGGACATCAGGTCACAGGACATCATGTCACGTGACATCATGTCACAGGACATCATGTCACAGGACATCATGTCACAGGACATCATGTCACGTGACATCATGTCACAGGACATCATGTCACAGGACATCATGTCACAGGACATCATGTCACAGGACATCATGTCACGTGACATCATGTCACGTGACATCATGTCACGTGACATCATGTCACAAGACATCATGTCACGTGACATCATGTCACAGGACATCATGTCACAGGACATCATGTCACGGGACATCATGTCACGGGACATGATGTCACGGGACATCATGTCACGTGACATCATGTCACAGGACATCATGTCACGTGACATCATGTCACAGGACATCATGTCACGTGACATCATGTCACGTGACATCATGTCACAGGACATCATGTCACAGGACATCATGTCACAGGACATCATGTCACAGGACATCATGTCACAGGACATCATGTCACAGGACATCATGTCACGTGACATAATGTCACAGGACATCATGTCACGTGACATCATGTCACAGGACATCATGTCACAGGACATCATGTCACAGGACATCATGTCACGTGACATCATGTCACGTGACATCATGTCACAGGACATCATGTCACAGGACATCATGTCACAGGACATCATGTCACCTGACATCATGTCACAGGACATCATGTCACGTGACATCATGTCACAGGACATCATGTCACAGGACATCATGTCACGTGACATCATGTCACAGGACATCATGTCACAGGACATCATGTCACGTGACATCATGTCACGTGACATCAAGTCACAGGACATCATGTCACAGGACATCATGTCACGTGACATCATGTCACGTGACATCATGTCACAGGACATCATGTCACAGGACATCGTGTCACGTGACATCATGTCACAGGACATCATGTCACAGGACATCATGTCACGGGACATCATGTCACGGGACATCATGTCACGGGACATCATGTCACAGGACATCCTGTCACAGGACATCCTGTCACAGGACATCATGTCACGTGACATCATGTCACAGGACATCATGTCACGTGACATCATGTCACAGGACATCATGTCACAGGACATCATGTCACGTGACATCATGTCACAGGACATCATGTCACAGGACATCATGTCACAGGACATCATGTCACAGGACATCATGTCACAGGACATCATGTCACAGGACATCATGTCACGTGACATCATGTCACGTGACATCATGTCACAGGACATCATGTCACAGGACATCATGTCACAGGACATCATGTCACAGGACATCATGTCACAGGACATCATGTCACGTGACATCATGTCACAGGACATCATGTCACGTGACAGCATGTCACAGGACATCATGTCACAGGACATCATGTCACAGGACATCATGTCACGTGACATCATGTCACGTGACATCATGTCACAGGACATCATGTCACAGGACATCATGTCACAGGACATCATGTCACGTGACATCATGTCACAGGACATCATGTCACGTGACATCATGTCACGTGACATCATGTCACAGGACATCATGTCACGTGACATCATGTCACGTGACATCATGTCACAGGACATCATGTCACAGGACATCATGTCACGTGACATCATGTCACGTGACATCATGTCACAGGACATCATGTCACAGGACATCATGTCACGTGACATCATGTCACGTGACATCATGTCACAGGACATCATGTCACGTGACATCATGTCACAGGACATCATGTCACAGGATATCATGTCACAGGGCATCATGTCACAGGACATCATGTCACAGGACATCATGTCACGTGACATCAGGTCACGTGACATCATGTCACAGGACATCATGTCACGTGACATCATGTCACAGGACATCATGTCACGTGACATCATGTCACAGGACATCATGTCACAGGACATCTTGTCACCTGACATCATGTCACGTGACATCATGTCACAGGACATCATGTCACAGGACATCATGTCACGTGACATCATGTCACAGGACATCATGTCACAGGACATCATGTCACGTGACATCATGTCACGTGACATCATGTCACAAGACATCATGTCACAGGACATCATGTCACGTGACATCATGTCACAGGACATCATGTCACAGGACATCATGTCACGTGACATCATGTCACGTGACATCATGTCACAGGACATCATGTCACGTGACATGATGTCACGTGACATCATGTCACAGGACATCATGTCACGTGACATGATGTCACGTGACATCATGTCACAGGACATCATGTCACAGGACATCATGTCACGTGACATCATGTCACGTGACATCATGTCACAAGACATCATGTCACAGGACATCATGTCACGTGACATCATGTCACAGGACATCATGTCACAGGACATCATGTCACGTGACATCATGTCACAGGACATCATGTCACGTGACATCATGTCACAAGACATCATGTCACAGGATATCATGTCACAGGGCATCATGTCACAGGACATCATGTCACAGGACATCATGTCACGTGACATCAGGTCACGTGACATCATGTCACAGGACATCATGTCACGTGACATCATGTCACAGGACATCATGTCACGTGACATCATGTCACAAGACATCATGTCACAGGACATCATGTCACGTGACATCATGTCACAGGACATCATGTCACGTGACATCACGTCACAGGACATCATGTCACAGGACATCATGTCACGTGACATCATGTCACGTGACATCATGTCACAGGACATCATGTCACGTGACATCATGTCACAGGACATCATGTCACAGGATATCATGTCACAGGACATCATGTCACAGGACATCATGTCACGTGACATCAGGTCACGTGACATCATGTCACAGGACATCATGTCACGTGACATCATGTCACAGGACATCATGTCACGTGACATCATGTCACAGGACATCATGTCACAGGACATCATGTCACGTGACATGATGTCACAGGACATCATGTCACAGGACAGCATGTCACAGGACATCATGTCACAGGACATCTTGTCACCTGACATCATGTCACGTGACATCATGTCACAGGACATCATGTCACAGGACATCATGTCACGTGACATCATGTCACAGGACATCATGTCACAGGACATCATGTCACGTGACATCATGTCACGTGACATCATGTCACAAGACATCATGTCACAGGACATCATGTCACGTGACATCATGTCACAGGACATCATGTCACAGGACATCATGTCACGTGACATCATGTCACGTGACATCATGTCACAGGACATCATGTCACGTGACATGATGTCACGTGACATCATGTCACAGGACATCATGTCACGTGACATGATGTCACGTGACATCATGTCACAGGACATCATGTCACAGGACATCATGTCACGTGACATCATGTCACGTGACATCATGTCACAAGACATCATGTCACAGGACATCATGTCACGTGACATCATGTCACAGGACATCATGTCACAGGACATCATGTCACGTGACAGCATGTCACGTGACATCATGTCACGTGACATCATGTCACAGGACATCATGTCACGTGACATCATGTCACAGGACATCATGTCACAGGATATCATGTCACAGGACATCATGTCACAGGACATCAGGTCACAGGACATCATGTCACGTGACATCATGTCACAGGACATCATGTCACAGGACATCATGTGACAGGACATCATGTCACAGGACATCATGTCACGTGACATCATGTCACAGGACATCATGTCACAGGACATCATGTCACAGGACATCATGTCACAGGACATCATGTCACGTGACATCATGTCACGTGACATCATGTCACGTGACATCATGTCACAAGACATCATGTCACGTGACATCATGTCACGTGACATCATGTCACAGGACATCATGTCACAGGACATCATGTCACGGGACATGATGTCACGGGACATCATGTCACGTGACATCATGTCACAGGACATCATGTCACGTGACATCATGTCACAAGACATCATGTCACGTGACATCATGTCACGTGACATCATGTCACAGGACATCATGTCACAGGACATCATGTCACGGGACATCATGTCACGGGACATGATGTCACGGGACATCATGTCACGTGACATCATGTCACAGGACATCATGTCACGTGACATCATGTCACAGGACATCATGTCACGTGACATCATGTCACGTGACATCATGTCACAGGACATCATGTCACAGGACATCATGTCACAGGACATCATGTCACAGGACATCATGTCACAGGACATCGTGTCACGTGACATCATGTCACAGGACATCATGTCACAGGACATCATGTCACGGGACATCATGTCACGGGACATCATGTCACGGGACATCATGTCACAGGACATCCTGTCACAGGACATCCTGTCACAGGACATCATGTCACGTGACATCATGTCACAGGACATCATGTCACGTGACATCATGTCACAGGACATCATGTCACAGGACATCATGTCACGTGACATCATGTCACAGGACATCATGTCACAGGACATCATGTCACAGGACATCATGTCACAGGACATCATGTCACAGGACATCATGTCACAGGACATCATGTCACGTGACATCATGTCACGTGACATCATGTCACAGGACATCATGTCACAGGACATCATGTCACAGGACATCATGTCACAGGACATCATGTCACAGGACATCATGTCACGTGACATCATGTCACAGGACATCATGTCACGTGACAGCATGTCACAGGACATCATGTCACAGGACATCATGTCACAGGACATCATGTCACGTGACATCATGTCACGTGACATCATGTCACAGGACATCATGTCACAGGACATCATGTCACAGGACATCATGTCACGTGACATCATGTCACAGGACATCATGTCACGTGACATCATGTCACGTGACATCATGTCACAGGACATCATGTCACGTGACATCATGTCACGTGACATCATGTCACAGGACATCATGTCACAGGACATCATGTCACGTGACATCATGTCACGTGACATCATGTCACAGGACATCATGTCACAGGACATCATGTCACGTGACATCATGTCACGTGACATCATGTCACAGGACATCATGTCACGTGACATCATGTCACAGGACATCATGTCACAGGATATCATGTCACAGGGCATCATGTCACAGGACATCATGTCACAGGACATCATGTCACGTGACATCAGGTCACGTGACATCATGTCACAGGACATCATGTCACGTGACATCATGTCACAGGACATCATGTCACGTGACATCATGTCACAGGACATCATGTCACAGGACATCATGTCACGTGACATCATGTCACAGGACATCATGTCACAGGACATCATGTCACAGGACATCATGTCACAGGACATCTTGTCACCTGACATCATGTCACGTGACATCATGTCACAGGACATCATGTCACAGGACATCATGTCACGTGACATCATGTCACAGGACATCATGTCACAGGACATCATGTCACGTGACATCATGTCACGTGACATCATGTCACAAGACATCATGTCACAGGACATCATGTCACGTGACATCATGTCACAGGACATCATGTCACAGGACATCATGTCACGTGACATCATGTCACGTGACATCATGTCACAGGACATCATGTCACGTGACATGATGTCACGTGACATCATGTCACAGGACATCATGTCACGTGACATGATGTCACGTGACATCATGTCACAGGACATCATGTCACAGGACATCATGTCACGTGACATCATGTCACGTGACATCATGTCACAAGACATCATGTCACAGGACATCATGTCACGTGACATCATGTCACAGGACATCATGTCACAGGACATCATGTCACGTGACATCATGTCACAGGACATCATGTCACGTGACATCATGTCACAAGACATCATGTCACAGGATATCATGTCACAGGGCATCATGTCACAGGACATCATGTCACAGGACATCATGTCACGTGACATCAGGTCACGTGACATCATGTCACAGGACATCATGTCACGTGACATCATGTCACAGGACATCATGTCACGTGACATCATGTCACAAGACATCATGTCACAGGACATCATGTCACGTGACATCATGTCACAGGACATCATGTCACGTGACATCACGTCACAGGACATCATGTCACAGGACATCATGTCACGTGACATCATGTCACGTGACATCATGTCACAGGACATCATGTCACGTGACATCATGTCACAGGACATCATGTCACAGGATATCATGTCACAGGACATCATGTCACAGGACATCATGTCACGTGACATCAGGTCACGTGACATCATGTCACAGGACATCATGTCACGTGACATCATGTCACAGGACATCATGTCACGTGACATCATGTCACAGGACATCATGTCACAGGACATCATGTCACGTGACATGATGTCACAGGACATCATGTCACAGGACAGCATGTCACAGGACATCATGTCACAGGACATCTTGTCACCTGACATCATGTCACGTGACATCATGTCACAGGACATCATGTCACAGGACATCATGTCACGTGACATCATGTCACAGGACATCATGTCACAGGACATCATGTCACGTGACATCATGTCACGTGACATCATGTCACAAGACATCATGTCACAGGACATCATGTCACGTGACATCATGTCACAGGACATCATGTCACAGGACATCATGTCACGTGACATCATGTCACGTGACATCATGTCACAGGACATCATGTCACGTGACATGATGTCACGTGACATCATGTCACAGGACATCATGTCACGTGACATGATGTCACGTGACATCATGTCACAGGACATCATGTCACAGGACATCATGTCACGTGACATCATGTCACGTGACATCATGTCACAAGACATCATGTCACAGGACATCATGTCACGTGACATCATGTCACAGGACATCATGTCACAGGACATCATGTCACGTGACAGCATGTCACGTGACATCATGTCACGTGACATCATGTCACAGGACATCATGTCACGTGACATCATGTCACAGGACATCATGTCACAGGATATCATGTCACAGGACATCATGTCACAGGACATCAGGTCACAGGACATCATGTCACGTGACATCATGTCACAGGACATCATGTCACAGGACATCATGTGACAGGACATCATGTCACAGGACATCATGTCACGTGACATCATGTCACAGGACATCATGTCACAGGACATCATGTCACAGGACATCATGTCACAGGACATCATGTCACGTGACATCATGTCACGTGACATCATGTCACGTGACATCATGTCACGTGACATCATGTCACAAGACATCATGTCACGTGACATCATGTCACGTGACATCATGTCACAGGACATCATGTCACAGGACATCATGTCACGGGACATGATGTCACGGGACATCATGTCACGTGACATCATGTCACAGGACATCATGTCACGTGACATCATGTCACAAGACATCATGTCACGTGACATCATGTCACGTGACATCATGTCACAGGACATCATGTCACAGGACATCATGTCACGGGACATCATGTCACGGGACATGATGTCACGGGACATCATGTCACGTGACATCATGTCACAGGACATCATGTCACGTGACATCATGTCACAGGACATCATGTCACGTGACATCATGTCACGTGACATCATGTCACAGGACATCATGTCACAGGACATCATGTCACAGGACATCATGTCACAGGACATCATGTCACAGGACATCATGTCACAGGACATCATGTCACGTGACATAATGTCACAGGACATCATGTCACGTGACATCATGTCACAGGACATCATGTCACAGGACATCATGTCACAGGACATCATGTCACGTGACATCATGTCACGTGACATCATGTCACAGGACATCATGTCACAGGACATCATGTCACAGGACATCATGTCACCTGACATCATGTCACAGGACATCATGTCACGTGACATCATGTCACAGGACATCATGTCACGTGACATCATGTCACAGGACATCATGTCACAGGACATCATGTCACGTGACATCATGTCACGTGACATCATGTCACAGGACATCATGTCACAGGACATCATGTCACGTGACATCATGTCACGTGACATCATGTCACAGGACATCATGTCACAGGACATCGTGTCACGTGACATCATGTCACAGGACATCATGTCACAGGACATCATGTCACGGGACATCATGTCACGGGACATCATGTCACGGGACATCATGTCACAGGACATCCTGTCACAGGACATCCTGTCACAGGACATCATGTCACGTGACATCATGTCACAGGACATCATGTCACGTGACATCATGTCACAGGACATCATGTCACAGGACATCATGTCACGTGACATCATGTCACAGGACATCATGTCACAGGACATCATGTCACAGGACATCATGTCACAGGACATCTTGTCACCTGACATCATGTCACGTGACATCATGTCACAGGACATCATGTCACAGGACATCATGTCACGTGACATCATGTCACAGGACATCATGTCACAGGACATCATGTCACGTGACATCATGTCACGTGACATCATGTCACAAGACATCATGTCACAGGACATCATGTCACGTGACATCATGTCACAGGACATCATGTCACAGGACATCATGTCACGTGACATCATGTCACGTGACATCATGTCACAGGACATCATGTCACGTGACATGATGTCACGTGACATCATGTCACAGGACATCATGTCACGTGACATGATGTCACGTGACATCATGTCACAGGACATCATGTCACAGGACATCATGTCACGTGACATCATGTCACGTGACATCATGTCACAAGACATCATGTCACAGGACATCATGTCACGTGACATCATGTCACAGGACATCATGTCACAGGACATCATGTCACGTGACAGCATGTCACGTGACATCATGTCACGTGACATCATGTCACAGGACATCATGTCACGTGACATCATGTCACAGGACATCATGTCACAGGATATCATGTCACAGGACATCATGTCACAGGACATCAGGTCACAGGACATCATGTCACGTGACATCATGTCACAGGACATCATGTCACAGGACATCATGTGACAGGACATCATGTCACAGGACATCATGTCACGTGACATCATGTCACAGGACATCATGTCACAGGACATCATGTCACAGGACATCATGTCACAGGACATCATGTCACGTGACATCATGTCACGTGACATCATGTCACGTGACATCATGTCACAAGACATCATGTCACGTGACATCATGTCACGTGACATCATGTCACAGGACATCATGTCACAGGACATCATGTCACGGGACATGATGTCACGGGACATCATGTCACGTGACATCATGTCACAGGACATCATGTCACGTGACATCATGTCACAAGACATCATGTCACGTGACATCATGTCACGTGACATCATGTCACAGGACATCATGTCACAGGACATCATGTCACGGGACATCATGTCACGGGACATGATGTCACGGGACATCATGTCACGTGACATCATGTCACAGGACATCATGTCACGTGACATCATGTCACAGGACATCATGTCACGTGACATCATGTCACGTGACATCATGTCACAGGACATCATGTCACAGGACATCATGTCACAGGACATCATGTCACAGGACATCATGTCACAGGACATCGTGTCACGTGACATCATGTCACAGGACATCATGTCACAGGACATCATGTCACGGGACATCATGTCACGGGACATCATGTCACAGGACATCATGTCACAGGACTCATGTCACAGAGAAATCCTGTCACAGGACATCATGTCACGTGACATCATGTCACAGGACATCATGTCACGTGACATCATGTCACAGGACATCATGTCACAGGACATCATGTCACGTGACATCATGTCACAGGACATCATGTCACAGGACATCATGTCACAGGACATCATGTCACAGGACATCATGTCACAGGACATCATGTCACAGGACATCATGTCACGTGACATCATGTCACGTGACATCATGTCACAGGACATCATGTCACAGGACATCATGTCACAGGACATCATGTCACAGGACATCATGTCACAGGACATCATGTCACGTGACATCATGTCACAGGACATCATGTCACGTGACAGCATGTCACAGGACATCATGTCACAGGACATCATGTCACAGGACATCATGTCACGTGACATCATGTCACGTGACATCATGTCACAGGACATCATGTCACAGGACATCATGTCACAGGACATCATGTCACAGGACATCATGTCACAGGACATCATGTCACGTGACATCATGTCACGTGACATCATGTCACAGGACATCATGTCACGTGACATCATGTCACGTGACATCATGTCACAGGACATCATGTCACAGGACATCATGTCACGTGACATCATGTCACGTGACATCATGTCACAGGACATCATGTCACAGCATATGACATCATGTCACGTGACATCATGTCACGTGACATCATGTCACAGGACATCATGTCACGTGACATCATGTCACAGGACATCATGTCACAGGAATCATGTCACAGGGCATCATGTCACAGGACATCATGTCACAGGACATCATGTCACGTGACATCAGGTCACGTGACATCATGTCACAGGACATCATGTCACGTGACATCATGTCACAGACATCATGTCACGTGACATCATGTCACAGACATCATGTCACAGGACATCATGTCACGTGACATCATGTCACAGGACATCATGTCACAGGACATCATGTCACAGGACATCATGTCACAGGACATCTTGTCACCTGACATCCATGTCACGTGACATCATGTCACAGGACATCATGTCACAGGACATCATGTCACGTGACATCATGTCACAGGACATCATGTCACAGGACATCATGGTCACGTGACATCATGTCACAGGACATCATGTCACAGACATCATGTCACAGGACATCATGTCACGTGACATCATGTCACAGGACATCATGTCACAGGACATCATGTCACGTGACATCATGTCACAGGACATCATGTCACAGGACATCATGTCACGTGACATGATGTCACGTGACATCATGTCACAGGACATCATGTCACGTGACATCATGTCACGTGACATCATGTCACAGGACATCATGTCACAGGACATCATGTCACGTGACATCATGTCACGTGACATCATGTCACAAGACATCATGTCACAGGACATCATGTCACGTGACATCATGTCACAGGACATCATGTCACAGGACATCATGTCACGTGACATCATGTCACAGGACATCATGTCACGTGACATCATGTCACAGGACATCATGTCACAGCCATATATCATGTCACAGGACCAGTGACATCATGTCACAGGACATCATGTCACAGTGACATCATGTCACAGGACATCATGTCACAGGACATCATGTCACGTGACATCATGTCACGTGACATCATGTCACAGGACATCATGTCACGTGACATCATGTCACAAGACATCATGTCACAGGACATCATGTCACGTGACATCATGTCACAGGACATCATGTCACGTGACATCATGTCACAGGACATCATGTCACAGGACATCATGTCACGTGACATCATGTCACGTGACATCATGTCACAGGACATCATGTCACGTGACATCATGTCACAGGACATCATGTCACAGGATATCATGTCACAGGACATCATGTCACAGGACATCATGTCACGTGACATCATGGTCACGTGACATCATGTCACAGGACATCATGTCACGTGACATCATGTCACAGGACATCATGTCACGTGACATCATGTCACAGGACATCATGTCACAGGACATCATGTCACGTGACATCATGTCACAGGACATCATGTCACCAGGACAGCATGTCACAGGACATCATGTCACAGGACATCATGTCACCGTGACATCATGTCACGTGACATCATGTCACAGGACATCATGTCACAAGGACATCATGTCACGTGACATCATGTCACAGGACATCATGTCACAGGACATCATGTCACGTGACATCATGTCACGTGACATCATGTCACAGGACATCATGTCACAGGACATCATGTCACGTGACATCATGTCACAGGACATCCATGTCACAGGACATCATGTCACGTGACATCATGTCACGTGACATCATGTCACAGGACATCATGTCACGTGACATGATGTCACGTGACATCATGTCACAGGACATCATGTCACTGAGTGACATCATGTCACAGGACATCATGTCACAGGACATCATGTCACAGTGACATCGTGTCACGTGACATCATGTCACAGGACATCATGTCACAGGACATCATGTCACGTGACATCATGTCACAGGACATCATGTCACGGACATCATGTCGACATCATGTCACAGTGACATCATGTCACGTGACATCATGTCACAGGACATCATGTCACGTGACATCATGTCACAGGACATCATGTCACAGGACATCATGTCACAGGACATCATGTCACAGGACATCAGGTCACAGGACATCATGTCACGTGACATCATGTCACAGGGACATCATGTCCGGACATCATGTCACAGGACATCATGTCACAGGACATCATGTCACGTGACATCATGTCACAGTGACATCATGTCACAGGACTCAATCCATGTCCTCACAGGACATCACTGTCACGTGACATCACATGTCACGTAGACATCATGTCACAAGACATCATGTCACGTGACATCATGTCACGTGACATCATGTCACAGGACATCATGTCACAGGACATCATGTCACGGGACATGATGTCACGGGACATCATGTCACGTGACATCATGTCACAGGACATCATGTCACGTGACATCATGTCACAAGACATCATGTCACGTGACATCATGTCACGTGACATCATGTCACAGGACATCATGTCACAGGACATCATGTCACGGGACATCATGTCACGGGACATGATGTCACGGGACATCATGTCACGTGACATCATGTCACAGGACATCATGTCACGTGACATCATGTCACAGGACATCATGTCACGTGACATCATGTCACGTGACATCATGTCACAGGACATCATGTCACAGGACATCATGTCACAGGACATCATGTCACAGGACATCATGTCACAGGACATCATGTCACAGGACATCATGTCACGTGACATAATGTCACAGGACATCATGTCACGTGACATCATGTCACAGGACATCATGTCACAGGACATCATGTCACAGGACATCATGTCACGTGACATCATGTCACGTGACATCATGTCACAGGACATCATGTCACAGGACATCATGTCACAGGACATCATGTCACCTGACATCATGTCACAGGACATCATGTCACGTGACATCATGTCACAGGACATCATGTCACGTGACATCATGTCACAGGACATCATGTCACAGGACATCATGTCACGTGACATCATGTCACGTGACATCATGTCACAGGACATCATGTCACAGGACATCATGTCACGTGACATCATGTCACGTGACATCATGTCACAGGACATCATGTCACAGGACATCGTGTCACGTGACATCATGTCACAGGACATCATGTCACAGGACATCATGTCACGGGACATCATGTCACGGGACATCATGTCACGGGACATCATGTCACAGGACATCCTGTCACAGGACATCCTGTCACAGGACATCATGTCACGTGACATCATGTCACAGGACATCATGTCACGTGACATCATGTCACAGGACATCATGTCACAGGACATCATGTCACGTGACATCATGTCACAGGACATCATGTCACAGGACATCATGTCACAGGACATCATGTCACAGGACATCATGTCACAGGACATCATGTCACAGGACATCATGTCACGTGACATCATGTCACGTGACATCATGTCACAGGACACCATGTCACAGGACATCATGTCACAGGACATCATGTCACAGGACATCATGTCACAGGACATCATGTCACGTGACATCATGTCACAGGACATCATGTCACGTGACAGCATGTCACAGGACATCATGTCACAGGACATCATGTCACAGGACATCATGTCACGTGACATCATGTCACGTGACATCATGTCACAGGACATCATGTCACAGGACATCATGTCACAGGACATCATGTCACGTGACATCATGTCACAGGACATCATGTCACGTGACATCATGTCACAGGACATCATGTCACGTGACATCATGTCACGTGACATCATGTCACAGGACATCATGTCACAGGACATCATGTCACGTGACATCATGTCACGTGACATCATGTCACAGGACATCATGTCACAGGACATCATGTCACGTGACATCATGTCACGTGACATCATGTCACAGGACATCATGTCACGTGACATCATGTCACAGGACATCATGTCACAGGATATCATGTCACAGGGCATCATGTCACAGGACATCATGTCACAGGACATCATGTCACGTGACATCAGGTCACGTGACATCATGTCACAGGACATCATGTCACGTGACATCATGTCACAGGACATCATGTCACGTGACATCATGTCACAGGACATCATGTCACAGGACATCATGTCACGTGACATCATGTCACAGGACATCATGTCACAGGACATCATGTCACAGGACATCATGTCACAGGACATCTTGTCACCTGACATCATGTCACGTGACATCATGTCACAGGACATCATGTCACAGGACATCATGTCACGTGACATCATGTCACAGGACATCATGTCACAGGACATCATGTCACGTGACATCATGTCACGTGACATCATGTCACAAGACATCATGTCACAGGACATCATGTCACGTGACATCATGTCACAGGACATCATGTCACAGGACATCATGTCACGTGACATCATGTCACGTGACATCATGTCACAGGACATCATGTCACGTGACATGATGTCACGTGACATCATGTCACAGGACATCATGTCACGTGACATGATGCCACGTGACATCATGTCACAGGACATCATGTCACAGGACATCATGTCACGTGACATCATGTCACGTGACATCATGTCACAAGACATCATGTCACAGGACATCATGTCACGTGACATCATGTCACAGGACATCATGTCACAGGACATCATGTCACGTGACATCATGTCACAGGACATCATGTCACGTGACATCATGTCACAAGACATCATGTCACAGGATATCATGTCACAGGGCATCATGTCACAGGACATCATGTCACAGGACATCATGTCACGTGACATCAGGTCACGTGACATCATGTCACAGGACATCATGTCACGTGACATCATGTCACAGGACATCATGTCACGTGACATCATGTCACAAGACATCATGTCACAGGACATCATGTCACGTGACATCATGTCACAGGACATCATGTCACGTGACATCATGTCACAGGACATCATGTCACAGGACATCATGTCACGTGACATCATGTCGCGTGACATCATGTCACAGGACATCATGTCACGTGACATCATGTCACAGGACATCATGTCACAGGATATCATGTCACAGGGCATCATGTCACAGGACATCATGTCACAGGACATCATGTCACGTGACATCAGGTCACGTGACATCATGTCACAGGACATCATGTCACGTGACATCATGTCACAGGACATCATGTCACGTGACATCATGTCACAGGACATCATGTCACAGGACATCATGTCACGTGACATGATGTCACAGGACATCATGTCACAGGACAGCATGTCACAGGACATCATGTCACAGGACATCTTGTCACCTGACATCATGTCACGTGACATCATGTCACAGGACATCATGTCACAGGACATCATGTCACGTGACATCATGTCACAGGACATCATGTCACAGGACATCATGTCACGTGACATCATGTCACGTGACATCATGTCACAAGACATCATGTCACAGGACATCATGTCACGTGACATCATGTCACAGGACATCATGTCACAGGACATCATGTCACGTGACATCATGTCACGTGACATCATGTCACAGGACATCATGTCACGTGACATGATGTCACGTGACATCATGTCACAGGACATCATGTCACGTGACATGATGTCACGTGACATCATGTCACAGGACATCATGTCACAGGACATCATGTCACGTGACATCATGTCACGTGACATCATGTCACAAGACATCCTGTCACAGGACATCATGTCACGTGACATCATGTCACAGGACATCATGTCACAGGACATCATGTCACGTGACATCATGTCACAGGACATCATGTCACGTGACATCATGTCACAAGACATCATGTCACAGGACATCATGTCACGTGACATGATGTCCTGTGACATGATGTCCTGTGACATGATGTCACGTGACATGATGTCACGTGACATGATGTCCTGTGACATGATGTCCTGTGACATGATGTCACGTGACATGATGTCACGTGACATGATGTCCTGTGACATGATGTCACGTGACAGCATGTCACAGGACATCATGTCACAAGACATCATGTCACAGGACATCATGTCACGTGACATCATGTCACAGGACATCATGTCACAGGACATCATGTCACAGGACATCATGTCACGGGACATCATGTCACGGGACATCATGTCACGGGACATCATGTCACAGGACATCCTGTCACAGGACATCCTGTCACAGGACATCCTGTCACAGGACATCATGTCACGTGACATCATGTCACAGGACATCATGTCACGTGACATCATGTCACGTGACATCATGTCACAGGACATCATGTCACAGGACATCATGTCACAGGACATCATGTCACAGGACATCATGTCACGTGACATCATGTCACAGGACATCATGTCACAGGACATCATGTCACAGGACATCATGTCACGTGACATCATGTCACGTGACATCATGTCACAGGACATCATGTCACAGGACATCATGTCACAGGACATCATGTCACCTGACATCATGTCACAGGACATCATGTCACGTGACATCATGTCACAGGACATCATGTCACAGGACATCATGTCACAGGACATCATGTCACGTGACATCATGTCACGTGACATCATGTCACAGGACATCCTGTCACAGGACATCATGTCACAGGACATCATGTCACGTGACAGCATGTCACGTGACATCATGTCACAGGACATCATGTCACAGGACATCATGTCACGTGACATCATGTCACGTGACATCATGTCACAAGACATCATGTCACAGGACATCATGTCACGTGACATCATGTCACAGGACATCATGTCACAGGACATCATGTCACAGGACATCATGTCACGGGACATCATGGCACGGGACATCATGTCACGGGACATCATGTCACGTGACATCATGTCACAGGACATCATGTCACAGGACATCATGTCACGGGACATCATGTCACGGGACATCATGTCACGTGACATCATGTCACAGGACATCATGTCACGTGACAGCATGTCACAGGACATCATGTCACGTGACATCATGTCACGTGACATCATGTCACAGGACATCATGTCACAGGACATGATGTCACAGGACATCATGTCACAGGACATCATGTCACAGGACATCATGTCACGTGACATCATGTCACAGGACATCATGTCACGTGACAGCATGTCACAGGACATCATGTCACAGGACATCATGTCACAGGACATCATGTCACGTGACATCATGTCACGTGACATCATGTCACAGGACATCATGTCACAGGACATCATGTCACAGGACATCATGTCACGTGACATCATGTCACAGGACATCATGTCACGTGACATCATGTCACAGGACATCATGTCACGTGACATCATGTCACGTGACATCATGTCACAGGACATCATGTCACAGGACATCATGTCACAGGACATCATGTCACGTGACATCATGTCACAGGACATCATGTCACAGGACATCATGTCACAGGACATCATGTCACGTGACATCATGTCACGTGACATCATGTCACAGGACATCATGTCACGTGACATCATGTCACAGGACATCATGTCACAGGACATCATGTCACGTGACATCATGTCACGTGACATCATGTCACAGGACATCATGTCACGTGACATGATGTCACGTGACATCATGTCACAGGACATCATGTCACGTGACATGATGTCACGTGACATCATGTCACAGGACATCATGTCACAGGACATCATGTCACAAGACATCATGTCACAGGACATCATGTCACGTGACATCATGTCACAGGACATCATGTCACAGGACATCATGTCACGTGACATCATGTCACAGGACATCATGTCACGTGACATCATGTCACAAGACATCATGTCACAGGACATCATGTCACGTGACATGATGTCCTGTGACATGATGTCCTGTGACATGATGTCACGTGACATGATGTCACGTGACATGATGTCCTGTGACATGATGTCACGTGACATGATGTCACGTGACATGATGTCACGTGACATGATGTCACGTGACAGCATGTCACAGGACATCATGTCACAAGACATCATGTCACAGGACATCATGTCACGTGACATCATGTCACAGGACATCATGTCACACGACATCATGTCACGGGACATCATGTCACGGGACATCATGTCACGGGACATCATGTCACAGGACATCATGTCACAGGACATCCTGTCACAGGACATCCTGTCACAGGACATCATGTCACGTGACATCATGTCACAGGACATCATGTCACGTGACATCATGTCACGTGACATCATGTCACAGGACATCATGTCACAGGACATCATGTCACAGGACATCATGTCACAGGACATCATGTCACGTGACATCATGTCACAGGACATCATGTCACAGGACATCATGTCACAGGACATCATGTCACGTGACATCATGTCACGTGACATCATGTCACAGGACATCATGTCACAGGACATCATGTCACAGGACATCATGTCACCTGACATCATGTCACAGGACATCATGTCACGTGACATCATGTCACAGGACATCATGTCACAGGACATCATGTCACAGGACATCATGTCACGTGACATCATGTCACGTGACATCATGTCACAGGACATCCTGTCACAGGACATCATGTCACAGGACATCATGTCACGTGACATCATGTCACGTGACATCATGTCACAGGACATCATGTCACAGGACATCATGTCACGTGACATCATGTCACGTGACATCATGTCACAAGACATCATGTCACAGGACATCATGTCACGTGACATCATGTCACAGGACATCATGTCACAGGACATCATGTCACAGGACATCATGTCACGGGACATCATGTCACGGGACATCATGTCACGGGACATCATGTCACGTGACATCATGTCACAGGACATCATGTCACAGGACATCATGTCACGGGACATCATGTCACGTGACATCATGTCACAGGACATCATGTCACGTGACATCATGTCACAGGACATCATGTCACAGGACATCATGTCACGTGACATCATGTCACGTGACATCATGTCACAGGACATCATGTCACGTGACATCATGTCACGTGACATCATGTCACAAGACATCATGTCATAGGACATCATGTCACGTGACATCATGTCACAGGACATCATGTCACAGGACATCATGTCACGTGACATCATGTCACGTGACATCATGTCACAGGACATCATGTCACGTGACATCATGTCACGTGACATCATGTCACAAGACATCATGTCACGTGACATCATGTCACGTGACATCATGTCACAGGACATCATGTCACAGGACATCATGTCACGTGACATCATGTCACGTGACATCATGTCACAGGACATCATGTCACAGGACATCATGTCACGTGACATGATGTCCTGTGACATGATGTCCTGTGACATGATGTCACGTGACATGATGTCCTGTGACATGATGTCACGTGACAGCATGTCACAGGACAGCATGTCACAGGACATCATGTCACAAGACATCATGTCACAGGACATCATGTCACAGGACATCATGTCACAGGACATCATGTCACGGGACATCATGTCACGGGACATCATGTCACGGGACATCATGTCACGGGACATCATGTCACGTGACATCATGTCACAGGACATCATGTCACAGGACATCCTGTCACAGGACATCCTGTGACAGGACATCATGTCACAGGACATCATGTCACAGGACATCATGTCACGTGACATCATGTCACAGGACATCATGTCACCTGACATCATGTCACAGGACATCATGTCACAGGACATCATGTCACAGGACATCATGTCACAGGACATCATGTCACAGGACATCATGTCGCAGGACATCATGTCACAGGACATCATGTCACGTGACATCATGTCACGTGACATCATGTCACAGGACATCATGTCACAGGACATCATGTCACGTGACATCATGTCACGTGACATCATGTCACGTGACATCATGTCACAGGACATCATGTCACGTGACATCATGTCACGTGAAATCATGTCACAGGACATCATGTCACAGGACATCATGTCACGGGACATCATGTCACGGGACATCATGTCACGGGACATCATGTCACGGGACATCATGTCACGTGACATCATGTCACAGGACATCCTGTCACAGGACATCCTGTCACAGGACAGGACATCCTGTCACAGGACATCCTGTCACAGGACATCATGTCACAGGACATCATGTCACGTGACATCATGTCACGTGACATCCTGTCACAGGACATCATGTCACAGGACATCATGTCACAGGACATCATGTCACAGGACATCATGTCACAGGACATCATGTCACAGGACATCATGTCACGTGACATCATGTCACAGGACATCATGTCACGTGACATCATGTCAGAGGACATCATGTCACAGGACATCATGTCACAGGACATCATGTCACAGGACATCATGTCACAGGACATCATGTCACGTGACATCATGTCACAGGACATCATGTCACGTGACAGCATGTCACAGGACATCATGTCACGTGACATCATGTCACAGGACATCATGTCACGTGACATCATGTCACAGGACATCATGTCACAGGACATCATGTCACAGGACATCATGTCACAGGACATCATGTCACAGGACATAATGTCACGTGACATCATGTCACAGGACATCATGTCACAGGACATCATGTCACAGGACATCATGTCACAGGACATCATGTCACAGGACATCATGTCATGTGACATCATGTCACGTGACATCATGTCACAGGACGTCATGTCACAGGACATCATGTCACGTGACATCATGTCACGTGACATCATGTCACAGGACATCATGTCACAGGACATCATGTCACGTGACATCATGTCACAGGACATCATGTCACAGGACATCATGTCACAGGACATCATGTCACGTGACATCATGTCACGTGACATCATGTCACAGGACATCATGTCACGTGACGTCATGTCACAGGACATCATGTCACAGGATATCATGTCACAGGACATCATGTCACAGGACATCATGTCGCAGGACATCATGTCACGTGACATCATGTCACGTGACATCATGTCACAGGACATCATGTCACGTGACATCATGTCACAGGACATCATGTCACAGGACATCATGTCACAGGACATCATGTCACAGGACATCATGTCACAGGACATCATGTCACGTGACATCATGTCACAGGACATCATGTCACAGGACATCATGTCACAGGACATCATGTCACAGGACATCATGTCACAGGACATCATGTCATGTGACATCATGTCACGTGACATCATGTCACAGGACATCATGTCACAGGACATCATGTCACGTGACATCATGTCACGTGACATCATGTCACAGGACATCATGTCACAGGACATCATGTCACAGGACATCATGTCACAGGACATCATGTCACGTGACATCTTGTCACGTGACATCATGTCACAGGACATCATGTCACAGGACATCATGTCACAGGACATCATGTCACGTGACATCATGTCACGTGACATCATGTCACAGGACATCATGTCACAGGACATCATGTCACAGGATATCATGTCACAGGACATCATGTCACAGGACATCATGTCGCAGGACATCATGTCACGTGACATCATGTCACGTGACATCATGTCACAGGACATCATGTCACGTGACATCATGTCACAGGACATCATGTCACGTGACATCATGTCACGTGACATCATGTCACAGGACATCATGTCACAGGACATCATGTCACAGGACATCATGTCACGTGACATCATGTCACAGGACATCATGTCACGTGACATCATGTCACGTGACATCATGTCACAGGACATCATGTCACAGGACATCATGTCACAGGACATCATGTCACAGGACATCATGTCACAGGACATCATGTCACGTGACATCATGTCACAGGACATCATGTCACGTGACATCATGTCACGTGACATCATGTCACGTGACATCATGTCACAGGACATCATGTCACAGGACATCATGTCACAGGACATCATGTCACGTGACATCATGTCACAGGACATCATGTCACGTGACATCATGTCACGTGACATCATGTCACAGGACATCATGTCACAGGACATCATGTCACAGGACATCATGTCACAGGACATCATGTCACAGGACATCATGTCACGTGACATCATGTCACAGGACATCATGTCACAGGACATCATGTCACAGGACATCATGTCACGTGACATCATGTCACGTGACATCATGTCACAGGACATCATGTCACAGGACATCATGTCACGGGACATCATGTCACGGGACATCATGTCACAGGACATCATGTCACGTGACATCATGTCACGTGACATCATGTCACAGGACATCATGTCACAGGACATCATGTCACAGGACATCATGTCACGTGACATCATGTCACAGGACATCATGTCACGTGACATCATGTCACGTGACATGATGTCACAGGACATCATGTCACAGGACATCATGTCACAGGACATCATGTCACAGGACATCATGTCACAGGACATCATGTCACAGGACATCATGTCACGTGACATCATGTCACAGGACATCATGTCACGTGACATCATGTCACGTGACATCATGTCACAGGACATCATGTCACAGGACATCATGTCACAGGACATCATGTCACAGGACATCATGTCACAGGACATCATGTCACGTGACATCATGTCACAGGACATCATGTCACAGGACATCATGTCACAGGACATCATGTCACGTGACATCATGTCACGTGACATCATGTCACAGGACATCATGTCACAGGACATCATGTCACGGGACATCATGTCACGGGACATCATGTCACGGGACATCATGTCACGGGACATCATGTCACGTGACATCATGTCACAGGACATCCTGTCACAGGACATCCTGTGACAGGACATCATGTCACAGGACATCATGTCACAGGACATCATGTCACGTGACATCATGTCACAGGACATCATGTCACCTGACATCATGTCACAGGACATCATGTCACAGGACATCATGTCACAGGACATCATGTCGCAGGACATCATGTCACAGGACATCATGTCACGTGACATCATGTCACGTGACATCATGTCACAGGACATCATGTCACAGGACATCATGTCACGTGACATCATGTCACGTGACATCATGTCACGTGACATCATGTCACAGGACATCATGTCACGTGACATCATGTCACGTGAAATCATGTCACAGGACATCATGTCACAGGACATCATGTCACGGGACATCATGTCACGGGACATCATGTCACGGGACATCATGTCACGGGACATCATGTCACGTGACATCATGTCACAGGACATCCTGTCACAGGACATCCTGTCACAGGACAGGACATCCTGTCACAGGACATCCTGTCACAGGACATCATGTCACAGGACATCATGTCACGTGACATCATGTCACGTGACATCCTGTCACAGGACATCCTGTCACAGGACATCATGTCACAGGACATCATGTCACAGGACATCATGTCACAGGACATCATGTCACGTGACATCATGTCACAGGACATCATGTCACGTGACATCATGTCACGTGACATCATGTCACAGGACATCATGTCACAGGACATCATGTCACAGGACATCATGTCACAGGACATCATGTCACGTGACATCATGTCACAGGACATCATGTCACGTGACAGCATGTCACAGGACATCATGTCACGTGACATCATGTCACAGGACATCATGTCACGTGACATCATGTCACAGGACATCATGTCACAGGACATCATGTCACAGGACATCATGTCACAGGACATCATGTCACAGGACATAATGTCACGTGACATCATGTCACAGGACATCATGTCACAGGACATCATGTCACAGGACATCATGTCACAGGACATCATGTCACAGGACATCATGTCATGTGACATCATGTCACGTGACATCATGTCACAGGACGTCATGTCACAGGACATCATGTCACGTGACATCATGTCACGTGACATCATGTCACAGGACATCATGTCACAGGACATCATGTCACAGGACATCATGTCACAGGACATCATGTCACGTGACATCATGTCACAGGACATCATGTCACAGGACATCATGTCACAGGACATCATGTCACGTGACATCATGTCACGTGACATCATGTCACAGGACATCATGTCACGTGACATCATGTCACAGGACATCATGTCACAGGACATCATGTCACGTGACATCATGTCACGTGACATCATGTCACAGGACATCATGTCACGTGACATGATGTCACGTGACATCATGTCACAGGACATCATGTCACGTGACATCATGTCACGTGACATCATGTCACAAGACATCATGTCACAGGACATCATGTCACGTGACATCATGTCACAGGACATCATGTCACAGGACATCATGTCACGTGACATCATGTCACGTGACATCATGTCACAGGACATCATGTCACAGGACATCATGTCACGTGACATGATGTCCTGTGACATGATGTCCTGTGACATGATGTCACGTGACATGATGTCACGTGACATGATGTCCTGTGACATGATGTCACGTGACAGCATGTCACAGGACATCATGTCACAAGACATCATGTCACAGGACATCATGTCACGTGACATCATGTCACAGGACATCATGTCACAGGACATCATGTCACGGGACATCATGTCACGGGACATCATGTCACGGGACATCATGTCACGGGACATCATGTCACGTGACATCATGTTACAGGACATCCTGTCACAGGACATCCTGTGACAGGACATCATGTCACAGGACATCATGTCACAGGACATCATGTCACGTGACATCATGTCACAGGACATCATGTCACCTGACATCATGTCACAGGACATCATGTCACAGGACATCATGTCACAGGACATCATGTCGCAGGACATCATGTCACAGGACATCATGTCACGTGACATCATGTCACGTGACATCATGTCACAGGACATCATGTCACAGGACATCATGTCACGTGACATCATGTCACGTGACATCATGTCACGTGACATCATGTCACAGGACATCATGTCACGTGACATCATGTCACGTGAAATCATGTCACAGGACATCATGTCACAGGACATCATGTCACGGGACATCATGTCACGGGACATCATGTCACGGGACATCATGTCACGGGACATCATGTCACGTGACATCATGTCACAGGACATCCTGTCACAGGACAGGACATCCTGTCACAGGACATCCTGTCACAGGACATCATGTCACAGGACATCAGGTCACGTGACATCATGTCACGTGACATCCTGTCACAGGACGTCATGTCACAGGACATCATGTCACAGGACATCATGTCACAGGACATCATGTCACAGGACATCATGTCACAGGACATCATGTCACGTGACATCATGTCACAGGACATCATGTCACGTGACATCATGTCAGAGGACATCATGTCACAGGACATCATGTCACAGGACATCATGTCACAGGACATCATGTCACAGGACATCATGTCACGTGACATCATGTCACAGGACATCATGTCACGTGACAGCATGTCACAGGACATCATGTCACGTGACATCATGTCACAGGACATCATGTCACGTGACATCATGTCACAGGACATCATGTCACAGGACATCATGTCACAGGACATCATGTCACAGGACATCATGTCACAGGACATAATGTCACGTGACATCATGTCACAGGACATCATGTCACAGGACATCATGTCACAGGACATCATGTCACAGGACATCATGTCACAGGACATCATGTCATGTGACATCATGTCACGTGACATCATGTCACAGGACGTCATGTCACAGGACATCATGTCACGTGACATCATGTCACGTGACATCATGTCACAGGACATCATGTCACAGGACATCATGTCACAGGACATCATGTCACAGGACATCATGTCACGTGACATCATGTCACAGGACATCATGTCACAGGACATCATGTCACAGGACATCATGTCACGTGACATCATGTCACGTGACATCATGTCACAGGACATCATGTCACGTGACGTCATGTCACAGGACATCATGTCACAGGATATCATGTCACAGGACATCATGTCACAGGACATCATGTCGCAGGACATCATGTCACGTGACATCATGTCACGTGACATCATGTCACAGGACATCATGTCACGTGACATCATGTCACAGGACATCATGTCACAGGACATCATGTCACAGGACATCATGTCACAGGACATCATGTCACGTGACATCATGTCACAGGACATCATGTCACAGGACATCATGTCACAGGACATCATGTCACAGGACATCATGTCACAGGACATCATGTCATGTGACATCATGTCACGTGACATCATGTCACAGGACATCATGTCACAGGACATCATGTCACGTGACATCATGTCACGTGACATCATGTCACAGGACATCATGTCACAGGACATCATGTCACAGGACATCATGTCACAGGACATCATGTCACGTGACATCTTGTCACGTGACATCATGTCACAGGACATCATGTCACAGGACATCATGTCACAGGACATCATGTCACGTGACATCATGTCACGTGACATCATGTCACAGGACATCATGTCACAGGACATCATGTCACAGGATATCATGTCACAGGACATCATGTCACAGGACATCATGTCGCAGGACATCAGGTCACGTGACATCATGTCACGTGACATCATGTCACAGGACATCATGTCACGTGACATCATGTCACAGGACATCATGTCACGTGACATCATGTCACGTGACATCATGTCACAGGACATCATGTCACAGGACATCATGTCACAGGACATCATGTCACGTGACATCATGTCACAGGACATCATGTCACGTGACATCATGTCACGTGACATCATGTCACAGGACATCATGTCACAGGACATCATGTCACAGGACATCATGTCACAGGACATCATGTCACAGGACATCATGTCACAGGACATCATGTCACGTGACATCATGTCACAGGACATCATGTCACGTGACATCATGTCACGTGACATCATGTCACAGGACATCATGTCACAGGACATCATGTCACAGGACATCATGTCACAGGACATCATGTCACAGGACATCATGTCACGTGACATCATGTCACAGGACATCATGTCACAGGACATCATGTCACGTGACATCATGTCACGTGACATCATGTCACAGGACATCATGTCACAGGACATCATGTCACAGGACATCATGTCACAGGACATCATGTCGCAGGACATCATGTCACGTGACATCATGTCACGTGACATCATGTCACGTGACATCATGTCACAGGACATCATGTCACGTGACATCATGTCACAGGACATCATGTCACGTGACATCATGTCACAGGACATCATGTCACAGGATATCATGTCACAGGACATCATGTCACAGGACATCATGTCACAGGACATCATGTCACAGGACATCATGTCACAGGATATCATGTCACAGGACATCATGTCACAGGACATCATGTCAGGTGACATCATGTCAGGTGACATCATGTCACAGGACATCGTGTCACAGGACATCGTGTCACAGGACATCATGTCACGTGACATCATGTCACGTGACATCATGTCACAGGACATCATGTCACAGGACATCATGTCACAGGACATCATGTCACAGGACATCATGTCACAGGACATCATGTCACAGGACATCATGTCACAGGACATCATGTCACAGGACAACAGGTCACAGGACATCATGTCACGTGACGTCATGTCACAGGACATCATGTCACAGGACATCATGTCACAGGACATCATGTCACAGGACATCATGTCACAAGACATCATGTCACGTGACATCATGTCACCTGACATCATGTCACCATGTCACGTGACATCATGTCACAGGACATCGTGTCACAGGACAACATGTCACAGGACATCATGTCACGTGACATCATGTGACGTGACATCATGTCACAGGACATCATGTCACGTGACATCATGTCACAGGACATCATGTCACAGGACATCATGTCACGTGACATCATGTCACAGGACATCATGTCACAGGACATCATGTCACAGGACAGCATGTCACGTGACATCATGTCACAGGACATCATGTCACAGGACATCATGTCACAGGACATCATGTCACAGGACATCATGTCACGTGACATCATGTCACAGGACATCATGTCACAGGACATCATGTCACAGGACATCATGTCACAGGACATCATGTCCCGTGACATCATGTCACAGGACATCATGTAACAGGACATCATGTCACGTGACATCATGTCACGTGACATCATGTCACAGGACATCATGTCACGTGACATCATGTCACGTGACATCATGTCACAGGACATCATGTCACGTGACATCATGTCACGTGACATCATGTCACAGGACATCATGTCACAGGACATCATGTCACGTGACATCATGTCACGTGACATCATGTCACAGGACATCATGTCACGTGACATCATGTCACAGGACATCATGTCACAGGACATCATGTCACAGGACATCATGTCACAGGACATCATGTCACAGGACATCATGTCACGTGACATCATGTCACGTGACATCATGTCACATGACATCATGTCACAGGACATCATGTCACGTGACATCATGTCACAGGACATCATGTCACGTGACATCATGTCACAGGACATCATGTCAGGTGACATCATGTCACAGGACATCGTGTCACAGGACATCGTGTCACAGGACATCATGTCACGTGACATCATGTCACGTGACATCATGTCACAGGACATCATGTCACAGGACATCATGTCACAGGACATCATGTCACAGGACATCATGTCACAGGACATCATGTCACAGGACATCATGTCACAGGACATCATGTCACAGGACAACAGGTCACAGGACATCATGTCACGTGACGTCATGTCACAGGACATCATGTCACAGGACATCATGTCACAGGACATCATGTCACAGGACATCATGTCACAAGACATCATGTCACGTGACATCATGTCACCTGACATCATGTCACCATGTCACGTGACATCATGTCACAGGACATCGTGTCACAGGACAACATGTCACAGGACATCATGTCACGTGACATCATGTCACGTGACATCATGTCACAGGACATCATGTCACAGGACATCATGTCACAGGACATCATGTCACAGGACATCATGTCACAGGACATCATGTCACGTGACATCATGTCACGTGACATCATGTCACAGGACATCATGTCACAGGACATCATGTCACGTGACATCATGTCACAGGACATCATGTCACGTGACATCATGTCACGTGACATCATGTCACGTGACATCATGTCACGTGACATCATGTCACGTGACATCATGTCACAGGACATCATGTCACGTGACATCATGTCACGTGACATCATGTCACAGGACATCATGTCACGTGACATCATGTCACGTGACATCATGTCACAGGACATCATGTCACAGGACATCATGTCACGTGACATCATGTCACGTGACATCATGTCACAGGACATCATGTCACAAAGAAAAAAGGTCACAGGACATCATGTCACGTGACATCATGTCACGTGACATCATGTCACAGGACATCATGTCACAGGACATCATGTCACGTGACATCATGTCACAGGACATCATGTCACAGGACATCATGTCACAGGACATCAAGGCACAGGACATCATGTCACAGGACATCATGTCACAGGACATCATGTCACGTGACATCATGTCACAGGACATCATGTCACGTGACATCATGTCACAGGACATCATGTCACAGGACATCATGTCACAGGACATCATGTCACAGGATATCATGTCACGTGACATCATGTCACAGGACATCATGTCACGTGACATCATGTCACAGGACATCATGTCACAGGAAATCATGTCGCAGGACATCATGTCACGTGACATCATGTCACGTGACATCATGTCACAGGACATCATGTCACGTGACATCATGTCACAGGACATCATGTCATAGGATATCATGTCACAGGACATCATGTCACAGGATATCATGTCACAGGACATCATGTCACAGGACATCATGTCACAGGACATCATGTCACGTGACATCATGTCACGTGACATCATGTCACAGGACATCATGTCACGTGACATCATGTCACAGGACATCATGTCACAGGATATCATGTCACAGGACATCATGTCACAGGACATCATGTCAGGTGACATCATGTCAGGTGACATCATGTCACGTGACATCATGTCACAGGACATCATGTCACGTGACATCATGTCACAGGACATCATGTCACAGGACATCATGTCACGTGACATCATGTCACGTGACATCATGTCACAGGACATCATGTCACAGGACATCATGTCACAGGACATCATGTCACAGGACATCATGTCACAGGACATCATGTCGCAGGACATCATGTCACGTGACATCATGTCACGTGACATCATGTCACGTGACATCATGTCACAGGACATCATGTCACGTGACATCATGTCACAGGACATCATGTCACGTGACATCATGTCACAGGACATCATGTCACAGGATATCATGTCACAGGACATCATGTCACAGGACATCATGTCACAGGACATCATGTCACAGGACATCATGTCACAGGATATCATGTCACAGGACATCATGTCACAGGACATCATGTCAGGTGACATCATGTCAGGTGACATCATGTCACAGGACATCGTGTCACAGGACATCGTGTCACAGGACATCATGTCACGTGACATCATGTCACGTGACATCATGTCACAGGACATCATGTCACAGGACATCATGTCACAGGACATCATGTCACAGGACATCATGTCACAGGACATCATGTCACAGGACATCATGTCACAGGACATCATGTCACAGGACAACAGGTCACAGGACATCATGTCACGTGACGTCATGTCACAGGACATCATGTCACAGGACATCATGTCACAGGACATCATGTCACAGGACATCATGTCACGTGACATCATGTCACAGGACATCGTGTCACAGGACAACATGTCACAGGACATCATGTCACGTGACATCATGTGACGTGACATCATGTCACAGGACATCATGTCACGTGACATCATGTCACAGGACATCATGTCACAGGACATCATGTCACGTGACATCATGTCACAGGACATCATGTCACAGGACATCATGTCACAGGACAGCATGTCACGTGACATCATGTCACAGGACATCATGTCACAGGACATCATGTCACAGGACATCATGTCACAGGACATCATGTCACGTGACATCATGTCACAGGACATCATGTCACAGGACATCATGTCACAGGACATCATGTCACAGGACATCATGTCACGTGACATCATGTCACAGGACATCATGTAACAGGACATCATGTCACGTGACATCATGTCACGTGACATCATGTCACAGGACATCATGTCACGTGACATCATGTCACGTGACATCATGTCACAGGACATCATGTCACGTGACATCATGTCACGTGACATCATGTCACAGGACATCATGTCACAGGACATCATGTCACGTGACATCATGTCACGTGACATCATGTCACAGGACATCATGTCACGTGACATCATGTCACAGGACATCATGTCACAGGACATCATGTCACAGGACATCATGTCACAGGACATCATGTCACAGGACATCATGTCACGTGACATCATGTCACGTGACATCATGTCACATGACATCATGTCACAGGACATCATGTCACGTGACATCATGTCACAGGACATCATGTCACGTGACATCATGTCACAGGACATCATGTCAGGTGACATCATGTCACAGGACATCGTGTCACAGGACATCGTGTCACAGGACATCATGTCACGTGACATCATGTCACGTGACATCATGTCACAGGACATCATGTCACAGGACATCATGTCACAGGACATCATGTCACAGGACATCATGTCACAGGACATCATGTCACAGGACATCATGTCACAGGACATCATGTCACAGGACAACAGGTCACAGGACATCATGTCACGTGACGTCATGTCACAGGACATCATGTCACAGGACATCATGTCACAGGACATCATGTCACAGGACATCATGTCACAAGACATCATGTCACGTGACATCATGTCACCTGACATCATGTCACCATGTCACGTGACATCATGTCACAGGACATCGTGTCACAGGACAACATGTCACAGGACATCATGTCACGTGACATCATGTGACGTGACATCATGTCACAGGACATCATGTCACGTGACATCATGTCACAGGACATCATGTCACGTGACATCATGTCACAGGACATCATGTCACAGGACATCATGTCACAGGACAGCATGTCACGTGACATCATGTCACAGGACATCATGTCACAGGACATCATGTCACAGGACATCATGTCACAGGACATCATGTCACGTGACATCATGTCACAGGACATCATGTCACAGGACATCATGTCACAGGACATCATGTCACAGGACATCATGTCACGTGACATCATGTCACAGGACATCATGTCACAGGACATCATGTCACGTGACATCATGTCACGTGACATCATGTCACAGGACATCATGTCACGTGACATCATGTCACGTGACATCATGTCACAGGACATCATGTCACGTGACATCATGTCACGTGACATCATGTCACAGGACATCATGTCACAGGACATCATGTCACGTGACATCATGTCACGTGACATCATGTCACAGGACATCATGTCACGTGACATCATGTCACAGGACATCATGTCACAGGACATCATGTCACAGGACATCATGTCACGTGACATCATGTCACGTGACATCATGTCACAGGACATCATGTCACAGGACATCATGTCACGTGACATCATGTCACAGGACATCAGGTCACGTGACATCATGTCACGTGACATCATGTCACGTGACATCATGTCACGTGACATCATGTCACGTGACATCATGTCACAGGACATCATGTCACGTGACATCATGTCACGTGATATCATGTCACAGGACATCATGTCACGTGACATCATGTCACGTGACATCATGTCACAGGACATCATGTCACAGGACATCATGTCACGTGACGTCATGTCACGTGACATCATGTCACAGGACATCATGTCACAAAGAAAAAAGGTCACAGGACATCATGTCACGTGACATCATGTCACGTGACATCATGTCACAGGACATCATGTCACAGGACATCATGTCACGTGACATCATGTCACAGGACATCATGTCACAGGACATCATGTCACAGGACATCAAGGCACAGGACATCATGTCACAGGACATCATGTCACAGGACATCATGTCACGTGACATCATGTCACAGGACATCATGTCACGTGACATCATGTCACAGGACATCATGTCATAGGATATCATGTCACAGGACATCATGTCACAGGATATCATGTCACAGGACATCATGTCACAGGACATCATGTCACGTGACATCATGTCACGTGACATCATGTCACAGGACATCATGTCACGTGACATCATGTCACAGGACATCATGTCACAGGATATCATGTCACAGGACATCATGTCACAGGACATCATGTCAGGTGACATCATGTCAGGTGACATCATGTCACGTGACATCATGTCACAGGACATCATGTCACGTGACATCATGTCACAGGACATCATGTCACAGGACATCATGTCACGTGACATCATGTCACGTGACATCATGTCACAGGACATCATGTCACAGGACATCATGTCACGTGACATCATGTCACGTGACATCATGTCACAGGACATCATGTCACAGGACATCATGTCACAGGACATCATGTCACAGGACATCATGTCACAGGACATCATGTCACAGGACATCATGTCGCAGGAGATCATGTCACGTGACATCATGTCACGTGACATCATGTCACGTGACATCATGTCACAGGACATCATGTCACGTGACATCATGTCACAGGACATCATGTCACGTGACATCATGTCACAGGACATCATGTCACAGGACATCATGTCACAGGACATCATGTCACAGGACATCATGTCACGTGACATCATGTCACAGGACATCATGTCACGTGACATCATGTCACAGGATATCATGTCACAGGACATCATGTCACAGGACATCATGTCAGGTGACATCATGTCAGGTGACATCATGTCACAGGACATCGTGTCACAGGACATCGTGTCACAGGACATCATGTCACGTGACATCATGTCACGTGACATCATGTCACAGGACATCATGTCACGTGACATCATGCCACAGGACATCATGCCACAGGACATCATGTCACGTGACATCATGTCACGTGACATCATGTCACAGGACATCATGTCACGTGACATCATGTCACAGGACATCATGTCACAGGACATCATGTCACAGGACATCATGTCACAGGACATCATGTCACAGGACATCATGTCACAGGACATCATGTCACAGGACATCATGTCACAGGACATCATGTCACGTGACGTCATGTCACAGGACATCATGTCACAGGACATCATGTCACAGGACATCATGTCACAGGACATCATGTCACAAGACATCATGTCACGTGACATCATGTCACCTGACATCATGTCACAGGACATCATGTCACGTGACATCATGTCACGTGACATCATGTCACCATGTCACGTGACATCATGTCACAGGACATCGTGTCACAGGACAACATGTCACAGGACATCATGTCAACGTGACATCATGTGACGTGACATCATGTCACAGGACATCATGTCACGTGACATCATGTCACAGGACATCATGTCACAGGACATCATGTCACGTGACATCATGTCACAGGACATCATGTCACAGGACATCATGTCACAGGACAGCATGTCACGTGACATCATGTCACAGGACATCATGTCACAGGACATCATGTCACAGGACATCATGTCACAGGACATCATGTCACAGGACATCATGTCACAGGACATCATGTCACAGGACAACAGGTCACAGGACATCATGTCACGTGACGTCATGTCACAGGACATCATGTCACAGGACATCATGTCACAGGACATCATGTCACAGGACATCATGTCACAAGACATCATGTCACGTGACATCATGTCACCTGACATCATGTCACCATGTCACGTGACATCATGTCACAGGACATCGTGTCACAGGACAACATGTCACAGGACATCATGTCACGTGACATCATGTGACGTGACATCATGTCACAGGACATCATGTCACGTGACATCATGTCACAGGACATCATGTCACGTGACATCATGTCACAGGACATCATGTCACAGGACATCATGTCACAGGACAGCATGTCACGTGACATCATGTCACAGGACATCATGTCACAGGACATCATGTCACAGGACATCATGTCACAGGACATCATGTCACGTGACATCATGTCACAGGACATCATGTCACAGGACATCATGTCACAGGACATCATGTCACAGGACATCATGTCACGTGACATCATGTCACAGGACATCATGTCACAGGACATCATGTCACGTGACATCATGTCACGTGACATCATGTCACGTGACATCATGTCACAGGACATCATGTCACGTGACATCATGTCACGTGACATCATGTCACAGGACATCATGTCACGTGACATCATGTCACGTGACATCATGTCACAGGACATCATGTCACAGGACATCATGTCACGTGACATCATGTCACGTGACATCATGTCACAGGACATCATGTCACGTGACATCATGTCACAGGACATCATGTCACAGGACATCATGTCACAGGACATCATGTCACGTGACATCATGTCACGTGACATCATGTCACAGGACATCATGTCACAGGACATCATGTCACGTGACATCATGTCACAGGACATCATGTCACGTGACATCATGTCACGTGACATCATGTCACGTGACATCATGTCACGTGACATCATGTCACGTGACATCATGTCACAGGACATCATGTCACGTGACATCATGTCACGTGATATCATGTCACAGGACATCATGTCACGTGACATCATGTCACGTGACATCATGTCACAGGACATCATGTCACAGGACATCATGTCACGTGACGTCATGTCACGTGACATCATGTCACAGGACATCATGTCACAAAGAAAAAAGGTCACAGGACATCATGTCACGTGACATCATGTCACGTGACATCATGTCACAGGACATCATGTCACAGGACATCATGTCACGTGACATCATGTCACAGGACATCATGTCACAGGACATCATGTCACAGGACATCAAGGCACAGGACATCATGTCACAGGACATCATGTCACAGGACATCATGTCACGTGACATCATGTCACAGGACATCATGTCACGTGACATCATGTCACAGGACATCATGTCATAGGATATCATGTCACAGGACATCATGTCACAGGATATCATGTCACAGGACATCATGTCACAGGACATCATGTCACGTGACATCATGTCACGTGACATCATGTCACAGGACATCATGTCACGTGACATCATGTCACAGGACATCATGTCACAGGATATCATGTCACAGGACATCATGTCACAGGACATCATGTCAGGTGACATCATGTCAGGTGACATCATGTCACGTGACATCATGTCACAGGACATCATGTCACGTGACATCATGTCACAGGACATCATGTCACCGGACATCAGGTCACGTGACATCATGTCACGTGACATCATGTCACAGGACATCATGTCACAGGACATCATGTCACGTGACATCATGTCACGTGACATCATGTCACAGGACATCATGTCACAGGACATCATGTCACAGGACATCATGTCACAGGACATCATGTCACAGGACATCATGTCACAGGACATCATGTCGCAGGAGATCATGTCACGTGACATCATGTCACGTGACATCATGTCACGTGACATCATGTCACAGGACATCATGTCACGTGACATCATGTCACAGGACATCATGTCACGTGACATCATGTCACAGGACATCATGTCACAGGACATCATGTCACAGGACATCATGTCACAGGACATCATGTCACGTGACATCATGTCACAGGACATCATGTCACGTGACATCATGTCACAGGATATCATGTCACAGGACATCATGTCACAGGACATCATGTCAGGTGACATCATGTCAGGTGACATCATGTCACAGGACATCGTGTCACAGGACATCGTGTCACAGGACATCATGTCACGTGACATCATGTCACGTGACATCATGTCACAGGACATCATGTCACGTGACATCATGCCACAGGACATCATGTCACGTGACATCATGTCACGTGACATCATGTCACAGGACATCATGTCACGTGACATCATGTCACAGGACATCATGTCACAGGACATCATGTCACAGGACATCATGTCACAGGACATCATGTCACAGGACATCATGTCACAGGACATCATGTCACAGGACATCATGTCACAGGACATCATGTCACGTGACGTCATGTCACAGGACATCATGTCACAGGACATCATGTCACAGGACATCATGTCACAGGACATCATGTCACAAGACATCATGTCACGTGACATCATGTCACCTGACATCATGTCACAGGACATCATGTCACGTGACATCATGTCACGTGACATCATGTCACCATGTCACGTGACATCATGTCACAGGACATCGTGTCACAGGACAACATGTCACAGGACATCATGTCAACGTGACATCATGTGACGTGACATCATGTCACAGGACATCATGTCACGTGACATCATGTCACAGGACATCATGTCACAGGACATCATGTCACGTGACATCATGTCACAGGACATCATGTCACAGGACATCATGTCACAGGACAGCATGTCACGTGACATCATGTCACAGGACATCATGTCACAGGACATCATGTCACAGGACATCATGTCACGTGACATCATGTCACAGGACATCATGTCACAGGACATCATGTCACAGGACAGCATGTCACAGGACAGCATGTCACGTGACATCATGTCACAGGACATCATGTCACAGGACATCATGTCACAGGACATCATGTCACAGGACGTCATGTCACAGGACATCATGTCACGTGACATCATGTCACGTGACATCATGTCACGTGACATCATGTCACGTGACACCATGTCACAGGACATCATGTCACAGGACATCATGTCACGTGACATCATGTCACAGGACATCATGTCACGTGACATCATGTCACGTGACATCATGTCACAGGACATCATGTCACGTGACATCATGTCACGTGACATCATGTCACAGGACATCATGTCACAGGACATCATGTCACGTGACATCATGTCACAGGACATCATGTCACAGGACATCATGTCACAGGACATCATGTCACAGGACATCATGTCACGTGACATCATGTCACGTGACATCATGTCACAGGACATCATGTCACAGGACATCATGTCACGTGACATCATGTCACAGGACATCATGTCACAGGACATCATGTCACAGGACATCAAGGCACAGGACATCATGTCACAGGACATCATGTCACGTGACATCATGTCACAGGACATCATGTCACGTGACATCATGTCACAGGACATCATGTCACAGGACATCATGTCACAGGACATCATGTCACAGGATATCATGTCACAGGACATCATGTCACAGGACATCCTGTCGCAGGAGATCATGTCACGTGACATCATGTCACGTGACATCAGGTCACAGGACATCATGTCACGTGACATCATGTCACAGGACATCATGTCATAGGATATCATGTCACAGGACATCATGTCACAGGATATCATGTCACAGGACATCAGGTCACAGGACATCATGTCACAGGACATCATGTCACGTGACATCATGTCACGTGACATCATGTCACAGGACATCATGTCACGTGACATCATGTCACAGGACATCATGTCACAGGATATCATGTCACAGGACATCATGTCACAGGACATCATGTCAGGTGACATCATGTCAGGTGACATCATGTCACAGGACATCATGTCACAGGACATCATGTCACAGGACATCATGTCACGTGACATCATGTCACGTGACATCATGTCACAGGACATCATGTCACAGGACATCATGTCACGTGACATCATGTCACGTGACATCATGTCACAGGACATCATGTCACAGGACATCATGTCACAGGACATCATGTCACGTGACATCATGTCACAGGACATCATGTCACAGGACATCATGTCACAGGACATCATGTCACGTGACATCATGTCACAGGACATCATGTCACGTGACCTCATGTCACAGGACATCATGTCACAGGATATCATGTCACAGGACATCGTGTCACAGGACATCGTGTCACAGGACATCATGTCACGTGACATCATGTCACAGGACATCATGTCACGTGACATCATGCCACAGGACATCATGTCACAGGACATCATGTCACAGGACATCATGTCACGTGACATCATGTCACAGGACATCATGTCACAGGACATCATGTCACAGGACATCATGTCACAGGACATCATGTCACGTGACATCATGTCACGTGACATCATGTCACGTGACATCATGTCACAGGACATCATGTCACAGGACATCATGTCACGTGACATCATGTCACAGGACATCATGTCACAGGACATCATGTCACAGGACATCATGTCACAGGACATCATGTCACGTGACATCATGTCACAGGACATCATGTCACAGGACATCATGTCACAGGACATCATGTCACAGGACATCATGTCACGTGACATCATGTCACGTGACATCATGTCACGTGACATCATGTCACAGGACATCATGTCACGTGACATCATGTCACAGGACATCATGTCACAGGATATCATGTCACAGGACATCATGTCACAGGACATCATGTCAGGTGACATCATGTCAGGTGACATCATGTCACAGGACATCATGTCACAGGACATCATGTCACAGGACATCATGTCACGTGACATCATGTCACGTGACATCATGTCACAGGACATCATGTCACAGGACATCATGTCACGTGACATCATGTCACAGGACATCATGTCACAGGACATCATGTCACAGGACATCATGTCACGTGACATCATGTCACAGGACATCACGTCACAGGACATCATGTCACAGGACATCATGTCACGTGACATCATGTCACAGGACATCATGTCACGTGACCTCATGTCACAGGACATCATGTCACAGGATATCATGTCACAGGACATCATGTCACAGGACATCATGTCGCAGGACATCATGTCACGTGACATCATGTCACGTGACATCATGTCACAGGACGTCATGTCACGTGACATCATGTCACAGGACATCATGTCACGTGACATCATGTCACAGGACATCATGTCACAGGATATCATGTCACAGGACATCATGTCACAGGACATCATGTCACAGGACATCATGTCACGTGACATCATGTCACGTGACATCATGTCACAGGACATCATGTCACGTGACATCATGTCACAGGACATCATGTCACAGGATATCATGTCACAGGACATCATGTCACAGGACATCATGTCAGGTGACATCATGTCAGGTGACATCATGTCACAGGACATCGTGTCACAGGACATCGTGTCACAGGACATCATGTCACGTGACATCATGTCACAGGACATCATGTCACGTGACATCATGCCACAGGACATCATGTCACAGGACATCATGTCACAGGACATCATGTCACGTGACATCATGTCACAGGACATCATGTCACAGGACATCATGTCACAGGACATCATGTCACAGGACATCATGTCACGTGACATCATGTCACGTGACATCATGTCACGTGACATCATGTCACAGGACATCATTTCACAGGACATCATGTCACGTGACATCATGTCACAGGACATCATGTCACAGGACATCATGTCACAGGACATCATGTCACAGGACATCATGTCACGTGACATCATGTCACAGGACATCATGTCACAGGACATCATGTCACAGGACATCATGTCACAGGACATCATGTCACGTGACATCATGTCACGTGACGTCATGTCACAGGACATCATGTCACAGGACATCATGTCACACGACATCATGTCACAAGACATCATGTCACGTGACATCATGTCACCTGACATCATGTCACAGGACATCATGTCACGTGATATCATGTCACGTGACATCATGTCACAGGACATCGTGTCACAGGACAACATGTCACAGGACATCATGTTACGTGACATCATGTCACGTGACATCATGTCACAGGACATCATGTCACGTGACATCATGTCACAGGACATCATGTCACAGGACATCATGTCACGTGACATCATGGCACGTGACATCATGTCACAGGACATCATGTCACGTGACATCATGTCACAGGACATCATGTCACAGGACATCATGTCACAGGACATCATGTCACAGGACATCATGTCACGTGACATCATGTCACAGGACATCATGTCACAGGACATCATGTCACAGGACATCATGTCACAGGACATCATGTCACGTGACATCATGTCACAGGAGATCATGTCACAGGACATCATGTCACGTGACATCATGTCACGTGACATCATGTCACGTGACATCATGTCACAGGACATCATGTCACAGGACATCATGTCACGTGACATCATGTCACGTGACATCATGTCACAGGACATCATGTCACGTGACATCATGTCACGTGACATCATGTCACAGGACATCATGTCACGTGACATCATGTCACGTGACATCTTGTCACAGGACATCATGTCACAGGACATCATGTCACGTGACATCATGTCACGTGACATCATGTCACGTGACATCATGTCACAGGACATCATGTCACGTGACATCATGTCACAGGACATCATGTCACAGGACATCATGTCACAGGACATCATGTCACAAGACATCATGTCACAGGACATCATGTCACGTGACATCATGTCACGTGACACCATGTCACAGGACATCATGTCACAGGACATCATGTCACGTGACATCATGTCACAGGACATCATGTCACAGGACATCATGTCACAGGACATCATGTCACAGGACATCATGTCACGTGACATCATGTCACGTGACATCATGTCACAGGACATCATGTCACGTGACATCATGTCACAGGACATCATGTCACAGGATATCATGTCACAGGACATCATGTCACAGGACATCATGTCAGGTGACATCATGTCAGGTGACATCATGTCACAGGACATCGTGTCACAGGACATCGTGTCACAGGACATCATGTCACGTGACATCATGTCACGTGACATCATGTCACAGGACATCATGTCACGTGACATCATGCCACAGGACATCATGTCACAGGACATCATGTCACGTGACATCATGTCACAGGACATCATGTCACGTGACATCATGTCACAGGACATCATGTCACAGGACATCATGTCACAGGACATCATGTCACGTGACATCATGTCACGTGACATCATGTCACAGGACATCATGTCACGTGACATCATGTCACAGGACATCATGTCACAGGACATCATGTCACAGGACATCATGTCACAGGACATCATGTCACGTGACATCATGTCACAGGACATCATGTCACAGGACATCATGTCACAGGACATCATGTCACAGGACATCATGTCACAGGACATCATGTCACGTGACGTCATGTCACAGGACATCATGTCACAGGACATCATGTCACAGGACATCATGTCACAGGACATCATGTCACAAGACATCATGTCACGTGACATCATGTCACCTGACATCATGTCACAGGACATCATGTCACGTGACACCATGTCACCATGTCACGTGACATCATGTCACAGGACATCGTGTCACAGGACAACATGTCACAGGACATCATGTCACGTGACATCATGTCACGTGACATCATGTCACAGGACATCATGTCACGTGACATCATGTCACAGGACATCATGTCATAGGACATCATGTCACGTGACATCATGGCACGTGACATCATGTCACAGGACATCATGTCACGTGACATCATGTCACAGGACATCATGTCACAGGACATCATGTCACAGGACATCATGTCACAGGACATCATGTCACGTGACATCATGTCACAGGACATCATGTCACAGGACATCATGTCACGCGACATCATGTCACGTGACATCATGTCACAGGACATCATGTCACGTGACATCATGTCACGTGACATCATGTCACAGGACATCATGTCACGTGACATCATGTCACGTGACATCATGTCACAGGACATCATGTCACAGGACATCATGTCACGTGACATCATGTCACAGGACATCATGTCACGTGACATCATGTCACAGGACATCATGTCACAGGACATCATGTCACGTGACATCATGTCACGTGACATCATGTCACAGGACATCATGTCACAGGACATCATGTCACAGGACATCATGTCACAGGACATCATGTCACAGGACATCATGTCACAGGACATCATGTCACGTGACATCATGTCACGTGACATCATGTCACAGGACATCATGTCACAGGACATCATGTCACGTGACATCATGTCACAGGACATCATGTCACAGGACATCATGTCACGTGACATCATGTCACGTGACATCATGTCACAGGACATCATGTCACGTGACATCATGTCACAGGACATCATGTCACAGGACATCATGTCACGTGACATCATGTCACGTGACATCATGTCACAGGACATCATGTCATGTGACATCATGTCACAGGACATCATGTCACGTGACATCATGTCACAGGACATCATGTCACAGGACATCATGTCACGTGACATCATGTCATAGGACATCATGTCACAGGACATCATGTCACAGGACATCATGTCACAGGAAATCATGTCACGTGACATCATGTCACGTGACATCATGTCACAGGACATCATGTCACAGGACATCATGTCACAGGACATCATGTCACGTGATGTCACATGATGTCACGTGACATGATGTCCTGTGACATGATGTCCTGTGACATCATGTCACGTGACATCAGGTCACAGGACATCAGGTCACATGACATCATGTCACGTGACATCATGTCACAGGACATCATGTCACAGGACATCATGTCACGTGACATCATGTCACGTGACATCATGTCACGTGACATCATGTCACAGGACATCATGTCACAGGACATCCTGTCACAGGACATCCTGTCACGTGACATCATGTCACAGGACATCATGTCACAGGACATCATGTCACAGGACATCATGTCACGTGACATCATGTCACGTGACATCATGTCACAGGACATCATGTCACAGGACATCATGTCACAGGACCTCATGTCACAGGACATCATGTCACAGGACATCATGTCACGTGACATCATGTCACAGGACATCATGTCACGTGACATCATGTCACAGGACATCATGTCACAGGACATCATGTCATCGTGTCACAGGACATCATGTCACAGGAGATCATGTCACAGGACATCGTGTCACAGGACATCATGTCACGTGACATCATGTCACAGGACATCATGTCACGTGACATCATGTCACGTGACATCATGTCACAGGACATCATGTCACAGGACATCATGTCACGTGACATCATGTCACGTGACATCATGTCACGTGACATCATGTCACAGGACATCATGTCACAGGACATCATGTCACGTGACATCATGTCATCATGTCACAGGACATCATGTCACAGGACATCATGTCACAGGACATGATGTCACGTGACATCATGTCACGTGACATCATGTCACAGGACATCATGTCACGTGACATCATGTCACAGGACATCATGTCACAGGACATCATGTCACGTGACATCATGTCATCATGTCACAGGACATCATGTCACGTGACATCATGTCACAGGACATCATGTCACAGGACATCATGTCACGTGACATCATGTCACGTGACATCATGTCACAGGACATCATGTCACGTGACATCATGTCACAGGACATCATGTCACAGGACATGATGTCACGTGACATCATGTCACGTGACATCATGTCACAAGACATCATGTCACGTGACATCATGTCACAGGACATCATGTCACAGGACATCATGTCACAGGACATCATGTCACGTGACATCATGTCATCATGTCACAGGACATCATGTCACGTGACATCATGTCACAGGACATCATGTCACAGGACATCATGTCACGTGACATCATGTCACGTGACATCATGTCACAGGACATCATGTCACAGGACATCATGTCACAAGACATCATGTCATAGGACATCATGTCACACGATGTCACGTGACATGATGTCCTGTGACATGATGTCCTGTGACATGATGTCACGTGACATGATGTCCTGTGACACGATGTCACGTGACATGATGTCACGTGACATGATGTCACGTGACATGATGTTCTGTGACATGATGTCCTGTGACATGATGTCACGTGACATGATGTCCTGTGACACGATGTCACGTGACATGATGTCACGTGACATGATGTCACGTGACATGATGTTCTGTGACATGATGTCACGTGACATGATGTCACGTGACATGATGTCCTGTGACATGATGTCACGTGACATGATGTCACGTGACATGATGTCACGTGACATGATGTCCTGTGACATGATGTCCTGTGACATGATGTCACGTGACATGATGTCCTGTGACATGATGTCACGTGACATGATGTCACGTGACATGATGTCCTGTGACATGATGTCCTGTGACATGATGTCCTGTGACATGATGTCACGTGACATGATGTCACGTGACATGATGTCACGTGACATGATGTCCTGTGACATGATGTCACGTGACATGATGTCACGTGACATGATGTCACGTGACATGATGTCCTGTGACATGATGTCCTGTGACATGATGTCCTGTGACATGATGTCACGTGACATGATGTCCTGTGACATGATGTCCTGTGACATGATGTCCTGTGACATGATGTCCTGTGACATGTTGTCACATGACATGATGTCACGTGACATGATGTCACGTGACATGATGTCCTGTGACATGATGTCACGTGACACGATGTCCTGTGACACGATGTCCTGTGACATGATGTCACGTGACATGATGTCACGTGACATGATGTCCTGTGACATGATGTCCTGTGACATGATGTCCTGTGACATGATGTCACGTGACATGATGTCCTGTGACATGATGACCTGTGACATGATGTCACGTGACATGATGTCCTGTGACATGATGTCACGTGACATGATGTCACGTGACATGATGTCCTGTGACATGATGTTCTGTGACAGGATGTCACGTGACAGGATGTCACGTGACAGGATGTCACGTGACAGGATGTCACGTGACATGATGTCCTGTGACATGATGTCCTGTGACATGATGTCCTGTGACATGATGTCACGTGACATGATGTCACGTGACATGATGTCCTGTGACATGATGTCCTGTGACATGATGTCCTGTGACATGATGTCCTGTGACATGATGTCACGTGACATGATGTCACGTGACATGATGTCACGTGACATGATGTCCTGTGACATGATGTCCTGTGACATGATGTCACGTGACATGATGTCCTGTGACATGATGTCACGTGACATGATGTCCTGTGACATGATGTCACGTGACATGATGTCCTGTGACATGATGTCCTGTGACATGATGACATGATGTCCTGTGACATGATGTCCTGTGACATGATGTCACGTGACATGATGTCACGTGACATGATGTCACGTGACATGATGTTCTGTGACATGATGTCCTGTGACATGATGTCCTGTGACATGATGTCACGTGACATGATGTCCTGTGACATGATGTCACGTGACATGATGTCCTGTGACATAATGTCACGTGACATGATGTCCTGTGCAATGATGTCCTGTGACATGATGACAGGATGTCACGTGACATGATGTCCTGTGACATGATGTCACGTGACATGATGTCACGTGACATGATGTCACGTGACATGATGTCCTGTGACATGATGTCCTGTGACATGATGTCCTGTGACATTATGTCACGTGACATGATGTCCTGTGACATGATGTCACGTGACGTGATGTCACGTGACATGATGTCCTGCGACATGATGTCACGTGACATGATGTCACGTGACATGATGTCACGTGACATGATGTCACGTGACATGATGTCCTGTGACATGATGTCCTGTGACATGATGTCCTGTGACATGATGTCACGTGACATGATGTCCTGTGACATGATGACCTGTGACATGATGTCCTGTGACATGATGTCCTGTGACATGATGTCCTGTGACATGATGTCACGTGACATGATGTCACGTGACATGATGTCACGTGACATGATGTCCTGTGACATGATGTCCTGTGACATGATGTCACGTGACATGATGTCACGTGACATGATGTCCTGTGACATGCTGTCACGTGACATGATGTCACGTGACATGATGTCACGTGACATGATGTCCTGTGACATGATGTCCTGTGACATGATGTCCTGTGACATGATGACCTGTGACATGATGTCACGTGACATGATGTCCTGTGACATGATGTCACGTGACATGATGTCCTGTGACATGATGTCCTGTGACACGATGACAGGATGTCACGTGACATGATGTCCTGTGACATGATGTCACGTGACGTGATGTCACGTGACATGATGTCCTGTGACATGATGTCCTGTGACATGATGTCACGTGACATGATGTCCTGTGACATGATGTCACGTGACATGCTGTCACGTGACATGATGTCACGTGACATGATGTCCTGTGACATGATGTCCTGTGACATGATGTCACGTGACATGATGTCATGTGACATGATGTCACGTGACATGATGTCCTGTGACATGATGTCACGTGACATGATGTCACGTGACATGATGTCACGTGACATGATGTCCTGTGACATGATGTCCTGTGACATGATGTCCTGTGACATGATGTCACGTGACATGATGTCCTGTGACATGATGACCTGTGACATGATGTCACGTGACACGATGTCCTGTGACATGATGTCCTGTGACATTATGTCACGTGACATGATGTCCTGTGACATGATGTCCTGTGACATGATGTCACGTGACATGATGTCACGTGACCTGATGTCACGTGACATGATGTCCTGTGACATGGTGTCCTGTGACATGATGTCACGTGACATGATGTCACGTGACATGATGTCCTGTGACATGATGTCCTGTGACATGATGTCCCGTGACATGATGTCCCGTGACATGATGTCACGTGACATGATGTCACGTGACATGATGTCACGTGACATGATGTCACGTGACATGATGTCACGTGACATGATGTCACGTGACATGATGTCACGTGACATGATGTCCTGTGACATGATGTCCTGTGACATGATGTCCTGTGACATGATGTCCTGTGACATGATGTCACGTGACATGATGTCCTGTGACATGATGACCTGTGACATGATGTCACGTGACATGATGTCACGTGACATGATGTCCTGTGACATGATGTCCTGTGACATGATGACCTGTGACATGATGTCACGTGACATGATGTCCTGTGACATGATGTCCTGTGACATGATGTCACGTGACATGATGTCACGTGACATGATGTCACGTGACATGATGTCACGTGACATGATGTCCTCTGACATGATGTCCTGTGACATGATGTCCTGTGACATGATGTCACGTGACATGATGTCCTGTGACATGTTGTCACATGACATGATGTCCTGTGACATGATGTCACGTGACATGATGTCACGTGACATGATGTCCTGTGACATGATGTCTTGTGACATGATGTCCTGTGACATGATGTCACGTGACATGATGTCCTGTGACATGATGTCACGTGACATGTTGTCCTGTGACATGATGTCACGTGACATGATGTCCTGTGACATGATGTCTTGTGACACGATGTCACGTGACATGATGTCACGTGACATGATGTCACGTGACATGATGTCCTGTGACATGATGTCCTGTGACATGATGTCACGTGACATGATGTCACGTGACATGATGTCTTGTGACATGATGTCACGTGACATGATGTCACGTGACGTGATGTCCTGTAACATGATGTCCTGTGACATGATGTCCTGTGACATGATGTCACGTGACATGATGTCACGTGACATGATGTCCTGTGACATGATGTCCTGTGACATGATGTCACCTGACATGATGACCTCTGACATGATGTCACGTGACATGATGTCCTGTGACATGATGTCCTGTGACATGATGTCACGTGACATGATGTCCTGTGACATGATGTCCTGTGACATGATGTCACGTGACATGATGTCCTGTGACATGATGTCCTGTGACATGATGTCACGTGACATGATGTCACGTGACATGATGTCACGTGACATGATGTCCTGTGACATGATGTCCTGTGACATGATGTCACGTGACATGATGTCCTGTGACATGCTGTCACGTGACATGATGTCACGTGACATGATGTCACGTGACATGATGTCCTGTGACATGATGTCCTGTGACATGATGTCCTGTGACATGATGACCTGTGACATGATGTCACGTGACATGATGTCCTGTGACATGATGTCACGTGACATGATGTCCTGTGACATGATGTCACGTGACATGATGTCCTGTGACATGATGTCCTGTGACATGATGACAGGATGTCACGTGACATGATGTCCTGTGACATGATGTCCTGTGACATGATGTCACGTGACATGATGTCCTGTGACATGATGTCACGTGACATGCTGTCACGTGACATGATGTCACGTGACATGATGTCCTGTGACATGATGTCCTGTGACATGATGTCCTGTGACATGCTGTCCTGTGACATGATGTCACGTGACATGATGTCCTGTGACATGATGACCTGTGACACGATGTCACGTGACATGATGTCACGTGACATGATGTCCTGTGACATGATGTCCTGTGACATGATGACCTGTGACATGATGACCTGTGACATGATGTCACGTGACATGATGTCCTGTGACATGATGTCACGTGACATGATGTCCTGTGACATGATGTCCTGTGACATGATGACAGGATGTCACGTGACATGATGTCCTGTGACATGATGTCACGTGACATGATGTCACGTGACATGATGTCACGTGACATGATGTCACGTGACATGATGTCCTGTGACATGATGTCCTGTGACATGATGTCCTGTGACATGATGTCCTGTGACATGATGTCACGTGACATGATGTCCTGTGACATGATGACCTGTGACATGATGTCCTGTGACATGATGTCACGTGACATGATGTCCTGTGACATGATGTCCTGTGACATGATGTCACGTGACATGATGTCACGTGACATGATGTCACGTGACATGATGTCCTGTGACATGATGTCACGTGACATGATGTCACGTGACATGATGTCCTGTGACATGCTGTCACGTGACATGATGTCACGTGACATGATGTCACGTGACATGATGTCCTGTGACATGATGTCCTGTGACATGATGTCCTGTGACATGATGACCTGTGACATGATGTCACGTGACATGATGTCCTGTGACATGATGTCACGTGACATGATGTCCTGTGACATGATGTCACGTGACATGATGTCCTGTGACATGATGTCCTGTGACACGATGACAGGATGTCACGTGACATGATGTCCTGTGACATGATGTCACGTGACGTGATGTCACGTGACATGATGTCCTGTGACATGATGTCCTGTGACATGATGTCACGTGACATGATGTCCTGTGACATGATGTCACGTGACATGCTGTCACGTGACATGATGTCACGTGACATGATGTCCTGTGACATGATGTCCTGTGACATGATGTCACGTGACATGATGTCACGTGACATGATGTCACGTGACATGATGTCCTGTGACATGATGTCACGTGACATGATGTCACGTGACATGATGTCACGTGACATGATGTCCTGTGACATGATGTCCTGTGACATGATGTCCTGTGACATGATGTCACGTGACATGATGTCCTGTGACATGATGACCTGTGACATGATGTCACGTGACACGATGTCCTGTGACATGATGTCCTGTGACATTATGTCACGTGACATGATGTCCTGTGACATGATGTCCTGTGACATGATGTCACGTGACATGATGTCACGTGACCTGATGTCACGTGACATGATGTCCTGTGACATGATGTCCTGTGACATGATGTCCTGTGACATGATGTCACGTGACATGATGTCCTGTGACATGATGTCACGTGACATGCTGTCCCGTGACATGGTGTCCTGTGACATGGTGTCCCGTGACATGATGTCCCGTGACATGATGTCACGTGACATGATGTCACGTGACATGATGTCCTGTGACATGATGTCCTGTGACATGATGTCACGTGACATGATGTCACGTGACATGATGTCCTGTGACATGATGTCCTGTGACATGATGTCCTGTGACATGATGTCCTGTGACATGATGTCCTGTGACATGATGTCACGTGACATGATGTCCTGTGACATGATGACCTGTGACATGATGTCACGTGACATGATGTCACGTGACATGATGTCCTGTGACATGATGTCCTGTGACATGATGACCTGTGACATGATGTCACGTGACATGATGTCCTGTGACATGATGTCCTGTGACATGATGTCACGTGACATGATGTCACGTGACATGATGTCACGTGACATGATGTCACGTGACATGATGTCCTCTGACATGATGTCCTGTGACATGATGTCCTGTGACATGATGTCACGTGACATGATGTCCTGTGACATGTTGTCACATGACATGATGTCCTGTGACATGATGTCACGTGACATGATGTCACGTGACATGATGTCCTGTGACATGATGTCTTGTGACATGATGTCCTGTGACATGATGTCACGTGACATGATGTCACGTGACATGATGTCCTGTGACATGATGTCACGTGACATGTTGTCCTGTGACATGATGTCACGTGACATGATGTCCTGTGACATGATGTCTTGTGACACGATGTCACGTGACATGATGTCACGTGACATGATGTCACGTGACATGATGTCCTGTGACATGATGTCCTGTGACATGATGTCACGTGACATGATGTCACGTGACATGATGTCTTGTGACATGATGTCACGTGACATGATGTCACGTGACGTGATGTCCTGTGACATGATGTCCTGTGACATGATGTCCTGTGACATGATGTCACGTGACATGATGTCACGTGACATGATGTCCTGTGACATGATGTCCTGTGACATGATGTCACGTGACATGATGACCTATGACATGATGTCACGTGACATGATGTCCTGTGACATGATGTCCTGTGACATGATGTCACGTGACATGATGTCCTGTGACATGATGTCCTGTGACATGATGTCACGTGACATGATGTCCTGTGACATGATGTCCTGTGACATGATGTCACGTGACATGATGTCACGTGACATGATGTCACGTGACATGATGTCCTGTGACATGATGTCCTGTGACATGATGTCACGTGACATGATGTCCTGTGACATGCTGTCACGTGACATGATGTCACGTGACATGATGTCACGTGACATGATGTCCTGTGACATGATGTCCTGTGACATGATGTCCTGTGACATGATGACCTGTGACATGATGTCACGTGACATGATGTCCTGTGACATGATGTCACGTGACATGATGTCCTGTGACATGATGTCACGTGACATGATGTCCTGTGACATGATGACAGGATGTCACGTGACATGATGTCCTGTGACATGATGTTCTGTGACATGATGTCACGTGACATGATGTCCTGTGACATGATGTCACGTGACATGCTGTCACGTGACATGATGTCACGTGACATGATGTCCTGTGACATGATGTCCTGTGACATGATGTCCTGTGACATGATGTCCTGTGACATGATGTCACGTGACATGATGTCCTGTGACATGATGACCTGTGACATGATGTCACGTGACATGATGTCACGTGACATGATGTCCTGTGACATGATGTCCTGTGACATGATGACCTGTGACATGATGACCTGTGACATGATGTCACGTTACATGATGTCCTGTGACATGATGTCACGTGACATGATGTCCTGTGACATGATGTCACGTGACATGATGTCCTGTGACATGATGTCCTGTGACATGATGACAGGATGTCACGTGACATGATGTCCTGTGACATGATGTCCTGTGACATGATGTCACGTGACATGATGTCCTGTGACATGATGTCACGTGACATGCTGTCACGTGACATGATGTCACGTGACATGATGTCCTGTGACATGATGTCCTGTGACATGATGTCCTGTGACATGATGTCCTGTGACATGATGTCACGTGACATGATGTCCTGTGACATGATGACCTGTGACATGATGTCACGTGACATGATGTCACGTGACATGATGTCCTGTGACATGATGTCCTGTGACATGATGACCTGTGACATGATGTCACGTGACATGATGTCCTGTGACATGATGTCCTGTGACATGATGTCACGTGACATGATGTCACGTGACATGATGTCACGTGACATGATGTCACGTGACATGATGTCCTCTGACATGATGTCCTGTGACATGATGTCCTGTGACATGATGTCACGTGACATGATGTCCTGTGACATGTTGTCACATGACATGATGTCCTGTGACATGATGTCACGTGACATGATGTCACGTGACATGATGTCCTGTGACATGATGTCCTGTGACATGATGTCCTGTGACATGATGTCCTGTGACATGATGTCACGTGACATGATGTCCTGTGACATGATGACCTGTGACATGATGTCACGTGACATGATGTCCTGTGACATGATGTCACGTGACATGCTGTCACGTGACATGATGTCACGTGACATGATGTCCTGTGACATGATGTCCTGTGACATGATGTCCTGTGACATGATGTCCTGTGACATGATGTCACGTGACATGATGTCCTGTGACATGATGACCTGTGACATGATGTCACGTGACATGATGTCACGTGACATGATGTCCTGTGACATGATGTCCTGTGACATGATGACCTGTGACATGATGACCTGTGACATGATGTCACGTTACATGATGTCCTGTGACATGATGTCACGTGACATGATGTCCTGTGACATGATGTCACGTGACATGATGTCCTGTGACATGATGTCCTGTGACATGATGACAGGATGTCACGTGACATGATGTCCTGTGACATGATGTCCTGTGACATGATGTCACGTGACATGATGTCCTGTGACATGATGTCACGTGACATGCTGTCACGTGACATGATGTCACGTGACATGATGTCCTGTGACATGATGTCCTGTGACATGATGTCCTGTGACATGATGTCCTGTGACATGATGTCACGTGACATGATGTCCTGTGACATGATGACCTGTGACATGATGTCACGTGACATGATGTCACGTGACATGATGTCCTGTGACATGATGTCCTGTGACATGATGACCTGTGACATGATGTCACGTGACATGATGTCCTGTGACATGATGTCCTGTGACATGATGTCACGTGACATGATGTCACGTGACATGATGTCACGTGACATGATGTCCTCTGACATGATGTCCTGTGACATGATGTCCTGTGACATGATGTCACGTGACATGATGTCCTGTGACATGTTGTCACATGACATGATGTCCTGTGACATGATGTCACGTGACATGATGTCACGTGACATGATGTCCTGTGACATGATGTCCTGTGACATGATGTCCTGTGACATGATGTCCTGTGACATGATGTCACGTGACATGATGTCCTGTGACATGATGACCTGTGACATGATGTCACGTGACATGATGTCACGTGACATGATGTCCTGTGACATGATGTCCTGTGACATGATGACCTGTGACATTATGTCACGTGACATGATGTCCTGTGACATGATGTCCTGTGACATGATGTCACGTGACATGATGTCACGTGACATATTGTCACGTGACATGATGTCCTGTGACATGATGTCCTGTGACATGATGTCACGTGACATGATGTCACGTGACATATTGTCACGTGACATGATGTCACGTGACATGATGTCCTGTGACATGATGTCCTGTGACATGATGTCACGAGACATGATGTCCTGTGACATGTTGTCACATGACATGATGTCCTGTGACATGATGTCACGTGACATGATGTCACGTGACATGATGTCCTGTGACATGATGTCCTGTGACATGATGTCCTGTGACATGATGTCCTGTGACATGAGGTCATGTGACATGATGTCCTGTGACATGATGTCACGTGACATGATGTCACGTGACATATTGTCACGTGACATGATGTCCTGTGACATGATGTCCTGTGACATGATGTCCTGTGACATGATGTCACGTGACATGATGTCACGTGACATATTGTCACGTGACATGATGTCCTGTGACATGATGTCCTGTGACATGATGTCACGTGACATGTTGTCACGTGACATATTGTCACGTGACATGATGTCACGTGACATGATGTCCTGTGACATGATGTCCTGTGACATGATGTCACGAGACATGATGTCCTGTGACATGTTGTCACATGACATGATGTCCTGTGACATGATGTCACGTGACATGATGTCACGTGACATGATGTCCTGTGACATGATGTCCTGTGACATGATGTCCTGTGACACGATGTCCTGTGACATGATGTCATGTGACATGATGTCCTGTGACATGATGTCCTGTGACATGATGTCACGTGACATGATGTCCTGTGACATGATGTCACGTGACATGATGTCCTGTGACATGATGTCTTGTGACACGATGTCACGTGACATGGTGTCACGTGACATGATGTCCTGTGACATGAGGTCCTGTGACATGATGTCACGTGACATGATGTCACGTGAGATGATGTCCTGTGACATGATGTCACGTGACATTATGTCACGTGACATGATGTCCTGTGACATGATGTCCTGTGACATGATGTCCTGTGACATGATGTCACGTGACATGATGTCACGTGACATGATGTCCTGTGACATGATGTCCTGTGACATGATGTCCTGTGACATGATGTCCTGTGACATGATGTCACGTGACATGATGACCTGTGACATGATGTCACGTGACATGATGTCCTGTGACATGATGTCCTGTGACATGATGTCACGTGACATGATGTCCTGTGACATGATGTCACGTGACACGATGTCCTGTGACAGGATGTCCTGTGACAGGATGTCACGTGACAGGCCGTCACGTGACAGGATGTCACGTGACATGATGTCCTGTGACATGATGTCCTGTGACATGATGTCACGTGACATGATGTCCTGTGACATGATGTCCTGTGACATGATGTCACGTGACATGATGTCCTGTGACATGATGTCCTGTGACATGATGTCACGTGACATGATGTCACGTGACATGATGTCACGTGACATGATGTCACGTGACATGATGTCACGTGACATGATGTCCTGTGACATGATGTCACGTGACATGATGTCCTGTGACATGTTGTCACATGACATGATGTCCTGTGACATGATGTCACGTGACATGACGTCCTGTGACATGATGTCCTGTGACACGATGTCCTGTGACACGATGTCCTGTGACACGATGTCCTGTGACACGATGTCCTGTGACATGATGTCACGTGACATGATGTCCTGTGACATGATGTCCTGTGACATGATGTCACGTGACATGATGTCCTGTGACATGATGTCCTGTGACATGATGTCCTGTGACAGGATGTCACGTGACAGGATGTCACGTGACAGGATGTCACGTGACAGGATGTCACGTGACAGGATGTCACGTGACAGGATGTCACGTGACAGGATGTCACGTGACAGGATGTCACGTGACAGGATGTCACGTAACAGGATGTCACGTGACGTGATGTCACGTGACGTGATGTGACGTGACGTGATGTCACGTGACGTGATGTCCTGTGACGTGCTGTCACGTGACGTGCTGTCACGTGACATGATGTCCTGTGACATGATGACCTGTGACATGATGTCACGTGACATGATGTCACGTGACATGATGTCCTGTGACATGATGTCCTGTGACATGATGACCTGTGACATTATGTCACGTGACATGATGTCCTGTGACATGATGTCCTGTGACATGATGTCACGTGACATGATGTCACGTGACATGATGTCACGTGACATGATGTCCTGTGACATGATGTCCTGTGACATGATGTCACGTGACATGATGTCACGTGACATATTGTCACGTGACATGATGTCCTGTGACATGATGTCCTGTGACATGATGTCACGTGACATGATGTCCTGTGACATGTTGTCACATGACATGATGTCCTGTGACATGATGTCACGTGACGTGATGTCACGTGACATGATGTCCTGTGACATGATGTCCTGTGACATGATGTCCTGTGACAGGATGTCCTGTGACAGGATGTCACGTGACATGATGTCCTGTGACATGATGTCACGTGACATGCTGTCACGTGACATGATGTCACGTGACAGGATGTCACGTGACAGGATGTCACGTGACAGGATGTCACGTGACAGGATGTCACGTGACGTGATGTCACGTGACGTGATGTCCTGTGACATGATGACCTGTGACATGATGTCACGTGACATGATGTCACGTGACATGATGTCCTGTGACATGATGTCCTGTGACATGATGACCTGTGACATGATGTCACGTGACATGATGTCCTGTGACATGATGTCCTGTGACATGATGTCACGTGACATGATGTCACGTGACATGATGTCACGTGACATGATGTCACGTGACATGATGTCCTCTGACATGATGTCCTGTGACATGATGTCCTGTGACATGATGTCACGTGACATGATGTCCTGTGACATGTTGTCACATGACATGATGTCCTGTGACATGATGTCACGTGACATGATGTCACGTGACATGATGTCCTGTGACATGATGTCCTGTGACATGATGTCCTGTGACATGATGTCCTGTGACATGATGTCACGTGACATGATGTCCTGTGACATGATGACCTGTGACATGATGTCACGTGACATGATGTCACGTGACATGATGTCCTGTGACATGATGTCCTGTGACATGATGACCTGTGACATTATGTCACGTGACATGATGTCCTGTGACATGATGTCCTGTGACATGATGTCACGTGACATGATGTCACGTGACATATTGTCACGTGACATGATGTCCTGTGACATGATGTCCTGTGACATGATGTCACGTGACATGATGTCACGTGACATATTGTCACGTGACATGATGTCACGTGACATGATGTCCTGTGACATGATGTCCTGTGACATGATGTCACGAGACATGATGTCCTGTGACATGTTGTCACATGACATGATGTCCTGTGACATGATGTCACGTGACATGATGTCACGTGACATGATGTCCTGTGACATGATGTCCTGTGACATGATGTCCTGTGACATGATGTCCTGTGACATGATGTCATGTGACATGATGTCCTGTGACATGATGTCACGTGACATGATGTCACGTGACATATTGTCACGTGACATGATGTCCTGTGACATGATGTCCTGTGACATGATGTCCTGTGACATGATGTCACGTGACATGATGTCACGTGACATATTGTCACGTGACATGATGTCCTGTGACATGATGTCCTGTGACATGATGTCACGTGACATGTTGTCACGTGACATATTGTCACGTGACATGATGTCACGTGACATGATGTCCTGTGACATGATGTCCTGTGACATGATGTCACGAGACATGATGTCCTGTGACATGTTGTCACATGACATGATGTCCTGTGACATGATGTCACGTGACATGATGTCACGTGACATGATGTCCTGTGACATGATGTCCTGTGACATGATGTCCTGTGACACGATGTCCTGTGACATGATGTCATGTGACATGATGTCCTGTGACATGATGTCCTGTGACATGATGTCACGTGACATGATGTCCTGTGACATGATGTCACGTGACATGATGTCCTGTGACATGATGTCTTGTGACACGATGTCACGTGACATGGTGTCACGTGACATGATGTCCTGTGACATGATGTCCTGTGACATGATGTCACGTGACATGATGTCACGTGACATGATGTCCTGTGACATGATGTCACGTGACATTATGTCACGTGACATGATGTCCTGTGACATGATGTCCTGTGACATGATGTCCTGTGACATGATGTCACGTGACATGATGTCACGTGACATGATGTCCTGTGACATGATGTCCTGTGACATGATGTCCTGTGACATGATGTCCTGTGACATGATGTCACGTGACATGATGACCTGTGACATGATGTCACGTGACATGATGTCCTGTGACATGATGTCCTGTGACATGATGTCACGTGACATGATGTCCTGTGACATGATGTCACGTGACACGATGTCCTGTGACAGGATGTCCTGTGACAGGATGTCACGTGACAGGCCGTCACGTGACAGGATGTCACGTGACATGATGTCCTGTGACATGATGTCCTGTGACATGATGTCACGTGACATGATGTCCTGTGACATGATGTCCTGTGACATGATGTCACGTGACATGATGTCCTGTGACATGATGTCCTGTGACATGATGTCACGTGACATGATGTCACGTGACATGATGTCACGTGACATGATGTCACGTGACATGATGTCACGTGACATGATGTCCTGTGACATGATGTCACGTGACATGATGTCCTGTGACATGTTGTCACATGACATGATGTCCTGTGACATGATGTCACGTGACATGACGTCCTGTGACATGATGTCCTGTGACACGATGTCCTGTGACACGATGTCCTGTGACACGATGTCCTGTGACACGATGTCCTGTGACATGATGTCACGTGACATGATGTCCTGTGACATGATGTCCTGTGACATGATGTCACGTGACATGATGTCCTGTGACATGATGTCCTGTGACAGGATGTCACGTGACAGGATGTCACGTGACAGGATGTCACGTGACAGGATGTCACGTGACAGGATGTCACGTGACAGGATGTCACGTGACAGGATGTCACGTGACAGGATGTCACGTGACAGGATGTCACGTGACAGGATGTCACGTAACAGGATGTCACGTGACGTGATGTGACGTGACGTGATGTCACGTGACGTGATGTCCTGTGACGTGCTGTCACGTGACGTGCTGTCACGTGACATGATGTCCTGTGACATGATGACCTGTGACATGATGTCACGTGACATGATGTCACGTGACATGATGTCCTGTGACATGATGTCCTGTGACATGATGACCTGTGACATTATGTCACGTGACATGATGTCCTGTGACATGATGTCCTGTGACATGATGTCACGTGACATGATGTCCTGTGACATGATGTCCTGTGACATGATGTCACGTGACATGATGTCACGTGACATATTGTCACGTGACATGATGTCCTGTGACATGATGTCCTGTGACATGATGTCACGTGACATGATGTCCTGTGACATGTTGTCACATGACATGATGTCCTGTGACATGATGTCACGTGACATGATGTCACGTGACATGATGTCCTGTGACATGATGTCCTGTGACATGATGTCCTGTGACAGGATGTCCTGTGACAGGATGTCACGTGACAGGATGTCACGTGACAGGATGTCACGTGACAGGATGTCACGTGACAGGATGTCACGTGACAGGATGTCACGTGACAGGATGTCACGTGACAGGATGTCACGTGACAGGATGTCACGTGACGTGATGTCACGTGACGTGATGTCACGTGACGTGATGTCCTGTGACGTGATGTCCTGTGACGTGCTGTCACGTGACGTGCTGTCACGTGACATGATGTCACGTGACATGATGTCCTGTGACATGATGTCACGTGACATGATGTCACGTGACATGATGTCACGTGACATGATGTCCTGTGACATGATGACCTGTGACATTATGTCACGTGACATGATGTCCTGTGACATGATGTCCTGTCACATGATGTCACGTGACATGATGTCACGTGACATGATGTCACGTGACATGATGTCCTGTGACATGATGTCCTGTGACATGATGTCACGTGACGTGATGTCACGTGACATATTGTCACGTGACATGATGTCCTATGACATGATGTCCTGTGACATGATGTCACGAGACATGATGTCCTGTGACATGTTGTCACATGACATGATGTCCTGTGACATGATGTCACGTGACATGATGTCACGTGACATGATGTCCTGTGACATGATGTCCTGTGACATGATGTCCTGTGACATGATGTCCTGTGACATGATGTCATGTGACATGATGTCCTGTGACATGATGTCCTGTGACATGATGTCACGTGACATGATGTCCTGTGACATGATGTCACGTGACATGATGTCCTGTGACATGATGTCTTGTGACACGATGTCACGTGACATGATGTCCTGTGACATGATGTCACGTGACATGACGTCACGTGACATGATGTCCTGTGACATGATGTCACGTGACATTATGTCACGTGACATGATGTCCTGTGACATGATGTCCTGTGACATGATGTCCTGTGACATGATGTCACGTGACATGATGTCACGTGACATGATGTCCTGTGACATGATGTCCTGTGACATGATGTCCTGTGACATGATGTCCTGTGACATGATGTCACGTGACATGATGACCTGTGACATGATGTCACGTGACATGATGTCCTGTGACATGATGTCCTGTGACATGATGTCACGTGACATGATGTCCTGTGACATGATGTCACGTGACACGATGTCCTGTGACAGGATGTCCTGTGACAGGATGTCACGTGACAGGCCGTCACGTGACAGGATGTCACGTGACATGATGTCCTGTGACATGATGTCCTGTGACATGATGTCACGTGACATGATGTCACGTGACATGATGTCCTGTGACATGATGTCCTGTGACATGATGTCACGTGACATGATGTCCTGTGACATGATGTCCTGTGACATGGTGTCACGTGACATGATGTCACGTGACATGATGTCACGTGACATGATGTCACGTGACATGATGTCCTGTGACATGATGTCACGTGACATGATGTCCTGTGACATGTTGTCACATGACATGATGTCCTGTGACATGATGTCACGTGACATGACGTCCTGTGACATGATGTCCTGTGACACGATGTCCTGTGACACGATGTCCTGTGACACGATGTCCTGTGACACGATGTCCTGTGACACGATGTCCTGTGACACGATGTCCTGTGACACGATGTCCTGTGACACGATGTCCTGTGACACGATGTCCTGTGACACGATGTCCTGTGACACGATGTCCTGTGACAGGATGTCCTGTGACAGGATGTCCTGTGACAGGATGTCACGTGACAGGATGTCACGTGACAGGATGTCACGTGACAGGATGTCACGTGACAGGATGTCACGTGACAGGAAGTCACGTGACAGGATGTCACGTGACAGGATGTCACGTGACGCGATGTCACGTGACGTGATGTCCTGTGACGTGCTGTCCTGTGACGTGCTGTCACGTGACGTGCTGTCACGTGACGTGCTGTCACGTGACGTGCTGTCACGTGACATGCTGTCACGTGACATGCTGTCACGTGACATGCTGTCACGTGACATGCTGTCACGTGACATGCTGTCACGTGACATGCTGTCCTGTGACATGCTGTCACGTGACATGATGTCACGTGACATGATGTCACGTGACATGATGTCACGTGACATGATGTCCCGTGACATGATGTCCTGTGACATGATGTCCTGTGACATCATGTCACGTGACATCATGTCACGTGACATCATGTCCTGTGACATGATGTCCTGTGACATGATGTCACGTGACATGATGTCACGTGACATGATGTCACGTGACATGATGTCACGTGACATGATGTCCTGTGACATGATGTCCTGTGAAATGATGTCACGTGACATGATGTCACGTGACATGATGTCCTGTGACATGATGTCCTGTGACATGATGTCACGTGACATGATGTCACGTGACATGATGTCACGTGACATGATGTCCTGTGACATGATGTCACGTGACATGATGTCACGTGACATGATGTCACGTGACATGATGTCACGTGACATGATGTCCTGTGACATGATGTCACGTGACATGATGTCCTGTGACATGTTGTCACATGACATGATGTCCTGTGACATGATCTCACGTGACATGATGTCCTGTGACATGATGTCCTGTGACATGATGTCCTGTGACATGATGTCCTGTGACATGATGTCACGTGACATGATGTCCTGTGACATGATGTCCTGTGACATGATGTCGTGTGACATGATGTCACGTGACATGATGTCTTGTGACACGATGTCACGTGACATGATGTCACGTGACATGATGTCCTGTGACATGATGTCCTGTGACATGATGTCCTGTGACATGATGTCACGTGACATGATGTCACGTGACATGATGTCCTGTGACATGATGTCACGTGACATGATGTCCTGTGACATGATGTCACGTGACATGATGTCCTGTGACATGATGTCCTGTGACATGATGACATGATGTCCTGTGACATGATGTCCTGTGACATGATGTCACGTGACATGATGTCACGTGACATGATGTCACGTGACATGATGTCCTGTGACATGATGTCACGTGACATGATGTCCTGTGACATGATGTCACGTGACATGATGTCCTGTGACATGATGTCCTGTGACATGATGACAGGATGTCACGTGACATGATGTCCTGTGACATGATGTCCTGTGACATGATGTCACGTGACATGATGTCACGTGACATGATGTCACGTGACATGATGTCCTGTGACATGATGTCACGTGACATGATGTCACGTGACATGATGTCCTGTGACATGATGTCACGTGACATGCTGTCACGTGACATGATGTCACGTGACGTGATGTCGGGTGACGTGATGTCCTGTGACATGATGTCCTGTGACATGATGTCACGTGACATGATGTCACGTGACATGATGTCACGTGACATGATGTCCCGTGACATGATGTCCCGTGACATGATGTCACGTGACATGATGTCCTGTGACATGATGTCCTGTGACATGATGTCCTGTGACATGATGTCCTGTGACATGATGTCCTGTGACATGATGTCACGTGACATGATGTCACGTGACATGATGTCACGTGACATGATGTCACGTGACATGATGTCACGTGACATGATGTCCTGTGACATGATGTCACGTGACGTGATGTCCTGTGACATGAAGACCTGTGACATGATGTCACGTGACATGATGTCCTGTGACATAATGTCCTGTGACATTATGTCACGTGACATGATGTCCTGTGACATGATGTCACGTGACATGATGTCACGTGACATGATGTCCTGTGACATGATGTCCTGTGACATGATGTCCTGTGACATGATGTCACGTGACATGATGTCCTGTGACATGATGTCACGTGACATGCTGTCACGTGACATGATGTCACGTGACATGATGTCCTGTGACATGATGTCCTGTGACATGATGTCACGTGACATGATGTCACGTGACATGATGTCCTGTGACATGATGTCACGTGACGTGATGTCACGTGACATGATGTCACGTGACATGATGTCACGTGACATGATGTCCTGTGACATGATGTCCTGTGACATGATGTCCTGTGACATGATGTCACGTGACATGATGACCTGTGACATGATGACCTGTGACATGATGTCACGTGACATGATGTCACGTGACATGATGTCCTGTGACATGATGTCCTGTGACATGATGACCTGTGACATGATGTCACGTGACATGATGTCCTGTGACATGATGTCCTGTGACATGATGTCACGTGACATGATGTCACGTGACATGATGTCCTGTGACATGATGTCCTGTGACATGATGTCACGTGACATGATGTCCTGTGACATGTTGTCACGTGACATGATGTCCTGTGACATGATGTCACGTGACATGATGTCCTGTGACATGATGTCCTGTGACATGATGTCCTGTGACATGATGTCACGTGACATGATGTCCTGTGACATGATGTCCTGTGACATGATGTCACGTGACATGATGTCCTGTGACATGATGTCACGTGACATGATGTCCTGTGACATGATGTCTTGTGACACGATGTCACGTGACATGATGTCACGTGACATGATGTCCTGTGACATGATGTCCTGTGACATGATGTCCTGTGACATGATGTCACGTGACATGATGTCCTGTGACATGATGTCACGTGACATGATGTCACGTGACATGATGTCACGTGACATGATGTCCTGTGACATGATGTCCTGTGACATGATGTCCTGTGACATGATGTCCTGTGACATGATGTCACGTGACATGATGACCTGTGACATGATGTCACGTGACATGATGTCCTGTGACATGATGTCCTGTGACATGATGTCACGTGACATGATGTCCTGTGACACGATGTCACGTGACACGATGTCCTGTGACATGATGTCCTGTGACATGATGTCACGTGACATGATGTCACGTGACATGATGTCCTGTGACATGATGTCCTGTGACATGATGTCCTGTGACATGATGTCACGTGACATGATGTCACGTGACATGATGTCCTGTGACATGATGTCCTGTGACATGATGTCCTGTGACATGATGTCCTGTGACATGATGTCACGTGACATGATGTCACGTGACATGATGTCACGTGACATGATGTCCCGTGACATGATGTCCTGTGACATGATGTCCTGTGACATGTTGTCACATGACATGATGTCCTGTGACATGATGTCACGTGACATGATGTCACGTGACATGATGTCACGTGACATGATGTCCTGTGACATGATGTCCTGTGACATGATGTCACGTGACATGATGACCTGTGACATGATGACCTGTGACATGATGTCACGTGACAGGATGTCACGTGACAGGATGTCACGTGACAGGATGTCACGTGACAGGATGTCACGTGACAGGATGTCACGTGACAGGATGTCACGTGACAGGATGTCACGTGACAGGATGTCCTGTGACATGATGTCCTGTGACATGATGTCCTGTGACATGCTGTCACGTGACATGCTGTCACGTGACATGCTGTCACGTGACATGCTGTCACGTGACATCGTGTCACAGGACATCATGTCACGTGACATCATGTCACGTGACATCATGTCACAGGTCATCATGTCACAGGACATCATGTCATGTGTCATGTGACATGGTGTCACGTGACATGATGTCCTGTGACATGATGTCCTGTGACATGATGTCCTGTGACATGATGTCCTGTGACATGATGTCACGTGACATGATGTCACGTGACATGATGTCACGTGACATGATGTCCTGTGACATGATGTCACGTGACATGATGTCACGTGACATGATGTCCTGTGACATGATGTCCTGTGACATGATGTCCTGTGACATGATGTCCTGTGACATGATGTCACGTGACATGATGTCCTGTGACATGATGACCTGTGACATGATGTCACGTGACATGATGTCACGTGACATGATGTCCTGTGACATGATGTCCTGTGACATGATGTCACGTGACATGATGTCACGTGACATGATGTCCTGTGACATGATGTCCTATGACATGATGTCACGTGACATGATGTCACGTGACATGATGTCACGTGACATGATGTCCTGTGACATGATGTCCTGTGACATGATGTCACGTGACATGATGTCCTGTGACATGATGTCCTGTGACATGATGTCACGTGACATGATGTCCTGTGACATGATGTCACGTGACATGATGTCCTGTGACATGATGTCTTGTGACACGATGTCACGTGACATGATGTCACGTGACATGATGTCCTGTGACATGATGTCACGTGACATGATGTCACGTGACATGATGTCACGTGACATGATGTCCTGTGACATGATGTCCTGTGACATGATGTCCTGTGACATGATGTCACGTGACATGATGACCTGTGACATGATGTCACGTGACATGATGTCCTGTGACATGATGTCCTGTGACATGCTGTCACGTGACATGATGTCCTGTGACATGATGTCACGTGACACGATGTCACGTGACGCGATGTTCTGTGACAGGATGTCCTGTGACAGGATGTCACGTGACAGGATGTCACGTGACAGGATGTCACGTGACATGATGTCCTGTGACATGATGTCACGTGACATGATGTCACGTGACATGATGTCCTGTGACATGATGTCCTGTGACATGATGTCCTGTGACATGATGTCCTGTGACATGATGTCACGTGACATGATGTCACGTGACATGATGTCACGTGACATGATGTCCTGTGACATGATGTCACGTGACATGATGTCACGTGACATGATGTCACGTGACATGATGTCCTGTGACATGATGTCACGTGACATGATGTCACGTGACATGATGTCCTGTGACATGATGTCCTGTGACATGATGTCCTGTGACATGATGTCACGTGACATGATGTCCTGTGACATGATGACCTGTGACAGGATGTCACGTGACAGGATGTCACGTGACAGGATGTCACGTGACAGGATGTCACGTGACAGGATGTCACGTGACAGGATGTCACGTGACAGGATGTCCTGTGACAGGATGTCCTGTGACATGATGTCCTGTGACATGATGTCACGTGACATGATGTCCTGTGACATGATGTCCTGTGACATGATGTCCTGTGACATGCTGTCACGTGACATGCTGTCACGTGACATGCTGTCACGTGACATGATGTCACGTGACATGATGTCACGTGACATGATGTCCTGTGACATGATGTCCTGTGACATGATGTCCTGTGACATGATGTCACGTGACATGATGTCCTGTGACTTTTTGTCACATGACATGATGTCCTGTGACATGATGTCACGTGACATGATGTCACGTGACATGATGTCCTGTGACATGATGTCCTGTGACATGATGTCACGTGACATGATGTCCTGGGACATGATGACCTGTGACATGATGTCACGTGACATGATGCCTGTGACATGATGTCCTGTGACATGATGTCACGTGACATGATGTCCTGTGACATGATGTCCTGTGACATGATGTCCTGTGACATGATGTCCTGTGACATGATGTCCTGTGACATGATGTCACGTGACATGATGTCACGTGACATGATGTCACGTGACATGATGTCCTGTGACATGATGTCACGTGACATGATGTCACGTGACATGATGTCACGTGACATGATGTCCTGTGACATGATGTCACGTGACATGATGTCACGTGACATGATGTCCTGTGACATGATGTCCTGTGACATGATGTCCTGTGACATGATGTCACGTGACATGATGTCCTGTGACAGGATGTCACGTGACAGGATGTCACGTGACAGGATGTCACGTGACAGGATGTCACGTGACAGGATGTCACGTGACAGGATGTCCTGTGACAGGATGTCCTGTGACATGATGTCCTGTGACATGATGTCACGTGACATGATGTCCTGTGACATGATGTCCTGTGACATGATGTCCTGTGACATGCTGTCACGTGACATGCTGTCACGTGACATGCTGTCACGTGACATGATGTCACGTGACATGATGTCACGTGACATGATGTCCTGTGACATGATGTCCTGTGACATGATGTCCTGTGACATGATGTCACGTGACATGATGTCCTGTGACTTTTTGTCACATGACATGATGTCCTGTGACATGATGTCACGTGACATGATGTCACGTGACATGATGTCCTGTGACATGATGTCCTGTGACATGATGTCACGTGACATGATGTCCTGGGACATGATGACCTGTGACATGATGTCACGTGACATGATGCCTGTGACATGATGTCCTGTGACATGATGTCACGTGACATGATGTCCTGTGACATGATGTCACGTGACATGATGTCATGTGACATGATGTCCTGTGACAGGATGTCACGTGACAGGATGTCACGTGACAGGATGTCACGTGACATGATGTCCTGTGACATGATGTCCTGTGACATGATGTCCTGTGACATGATGTCCTGTGACATGATGTCCTGTGACATGATGTCCTGTGACATGATGTCACGTGACATGATGTCACGTGACATGATGTCACATGACATGATGTCCTGTGACATGATGTCCTGTGACATGATGTCCTGTGACATGATGTCCTGTGACATGATGTCCTGTGACATGATGTCACGTGACATGATGTCCTGTGACATGATGTCCTGTGACATGATGTCCTGTGACATGATGTCCTGTGACATGATGTCACGTGACATGATGTCCTGTGACATGATGTCCTGTGACATGATGTCCTGTGACATGATGTCACGTGACATGATGTCCTGTGACATGATGTCACGTGACATGTTGTCACGTGACATGATGTCACGTGACATGATGTCCTGTGACATGATGTCCTGTGACATGATGTCCTGTGACATGATGTCACGTGACATGATGTCCTGTGACATGTTGTCACATGACATGATGTCACGTGACATGATGTCACGTGACATGATGTCCTGTGACATGATGTCACGTGACATGATGTCCTGTGACATGATGTCACGTGACATGATGTCCTGTGACATGATGTCACGTGACATGATGTCCTGGGACATGATGACCTGTAACATGATGTCACGTGACATGATGTCCTGTGACATGATGTCCTGTGACATGATGTCACGTGACATGATGTCCTGTGACAGGATGTCCTGTGACATGATGTCACGTGACATGATGTCACGTGACATGATGTCCTGTGACATGATGTCCTGTGACATGATGTCACGTGACATGATGTCCTGTGACATGTTGTCACATGACATGATGTCCTGTGACATGATGTCACGTGACATGATGTCACGTGACATGATGTCCTGTGACATGATGTCCTGTGACATGATGTCCTGTGACATGTTGTCCTGTGACATGATGTCACGTGACATGATGTCCTGTGACATGATGTCCTGTGACATGATGTCACGTGACATGATGTCCTGTGACATGATGTCACGTGACATGATGTCCTGTGACATGATGTCCTGTGACACGATGTCCTGTGACATGATGTTCTGTGACATGATGTCACGTGACATGATGTCACGTGACATGATGTCCTGTGACGTGAGGTCCTGTGACATGATGTCCCGTGACATGATGTCCTGTGACATGATGTCACGTGACATGATGTCACGTGACATGATGTCCTGTGACATGATGTCACGTGACAGGATGTCACGTGACAGGATGTCACGTGACATGATGTCCTGTGACATGATGTCCTGTGACATGATGTCCTGTGACATGATGTCACGTGACATGATGTCCTGGGACATGATGACCTGTGACATGATGTCACGTGACATGATGTCCTGTGACATGATGTCCTGTGACATGATGTCAGGTGACATGATGTCCTGTGACATGATGTCACGTGACAGGATGTCCTGTGACAGGATGTCCTGTGACAGGATGTCACGTGACAGGATGTCACGTGACAGGATGTCACGTGACATGATGTCCTGTGACATGATGTCCTGTGACATGATGTCCTGTGACATGATGTCACGTGACATGATGTCACGTGACATGATGTCACGTGACATGATGTCCTGTGACATGATGTCCTGTGACATGATGTCACGTGACATGATGTCCTGTGACATGATGTCCTGTGACATGATGTCACGTGACATGATGTCACGTGACATGATGTCACGTGACATGATGTCACGTGACATGATGTCCTGTGACATGATGTCACGTGACATGATGTCCTGTGACATGATGTCCTGTGACATGATGTCCTGTGACATGATGTCACGTGACATGATGTCCTGTGACACGTTGTCACATGACATGATGTCCTGTGACATGATGTCACGTGACATGATGTCACGTGACATGATGTCCTGTGACATGATGTCCTGTGACATGATGTCCTGTGACATGATGTCCTGTGACATGATGTCACGTGACATGATGTCCTGTGACATGATGTCCTGTGACATGATGTCACGTGACATGATGTCCTGTGACATGATGTCACGTGACATGATGTCCTGTGACACGATGTCCTGTGACACGATGTCCTGTGACACGATGTCCTGTGACATGATGTCCTGTGACATGATGTCACGTGACATGATGTCACGTGACATGATGTCCTGTGACATGATGTCCTGTGACATGATGTCCTGTGACATGATGTCACGTGACATGATGTCACGTGACATGATGTCCTGTGACATGATGTCCTGTGACATGATGTCACGTGACATGATGTCACGTGACATGATGTCCTGTGACATGATGTCCTGTGACATGATGTCCTGTGACATGATGTCCTGTGACATGATGTCCTGTGACATGATGTCACGTGACATGATGTCCTGTGACATGTTGTCACATGACATGATCTCCTGTGACATGATGTCCTGTGACATGATGTCCTGTGACATGATGTCCTGTGACATGATGTCACGTGACATGATGTCCTGTGACATGATGTCCTGTGACATGATGTCCTGTGACATGATGTCCTGTGACATGATGTCACGTGACATGATGTCCTGTGACATGATGTCCTGTGACATGATGTCCTGTGACATGATGTCACGTGACATGATGTCCTGTGACATGATGTCCTGTGACATGATGTCACGTGACATGATGCCACGTGACATGATGCCACGTGACATGATGTCCTGTGACATGATGTCCTGTGACATGATGTCACGTGACATGATGTCCTGTGACATGATGTCCTGTGACATGATGTCCTGTGACATGATGTCCTGTGACATGATGTCACGTGACATGATGTCCTGTGACATGATGTCCTGTGACACGATGTCACGTGACAGGATGTCACGTGACAGGATGTCACGTGACAGGATGTCACGTGACATGATGTCACGTGACATGATGTCACGTGACATGATGTCACGTGACATGATGTCCTGTGACATGATGTCCTGTGACATGATGTCCTGTGACATGATGTCCTGTGACATGATGTCCTGTGACATGATGTCACGTGACATGATGTCACGTGACATGATGTCCTGTGACATGATGTCCTGTGACATGATGTCCTGTGACATGATGTCCTGTGACATGATGTCACGTGACATGATGTCCTGTGACATGATGTCCTGTGACATGATGTCACGTGACATGATGTCCTGTGACATGATGTCCTGTGACATGATGTCCTGTGACACGATGTCCTGTGACACGATGTCCTGTGACATGATGTCCTGTGACATGATGTCCCGTGACATGATGTCCCGTGACATGATGTCCTGTGACATGATGTCCTGTGACATGATGTCACGTGACATGATGTCACGTGACATGATGTCACGTGACATGATGTCACCTGACATGATGTCACGTGACATGATGTCCTGTGACATGATGTCCTGTGACATGATGTCCTGTGACATGATGTCACGTGACATGATGTCCTGGGACATGATGACCTGTGACATGATGTCACGTGACATGATGTCCTGTGACATGATGTCCTGTGACATGATGTCACGTGACATGATGTCCTGTGACATGATGTCACGTGACATGATGTCCTGTGACATGATGTCCTGTGACAGGATTACACGTGACAGGATGTCACGTGACAGGATGTCACGTGACATGATGTCCTGTGACATGATGTCCTGTGACATGATGTCCTGTGACATGATGTCACGTGACATGATGTCACGTGACATGATGTCACGTGACATGATGTCACGTGACATGATGTCACGTGACATGATGTCCTGTGACATGATGTCCTGTGACATGATGTCCTGTGACATGATGTCCTGTGACATGATGTCCTGTGACATGATGTCCTGTGACATGATGTCACGTGACATGATGTCACGTGACATGATGTCCTGTGACATGATGTCCTGTGACATGATGTCCTGTGACATGATGTCACGTGACATGATGTCCTGTGACATGTTGGCACATGACATGATGTCCTGTGACATGATGTCACGTGACATGATGTCACGTGACATGATGTCCTGTGACATGATGTCACGTGACATGATGTCCTGTGACATGATGTCCTGTGACATGATGTCACGTGACATGATGTCACGTGACATGATGTCCTGTGACATGATGTCCTGTGACACGATGTCCTGTGACATGATGTCCTGTGACATGATGTCACGTGACATGATGTCCTGTGACATGTTGTCACATGACATGATGTCTCGTGACATGATGTCACGTGACATGATGTCACGTGACATGATGTCACGTGACATGATGTCCTGTGACATGATGTCCTGTGACATGATGTCACGTGACATGATGTCCTGTGACATGTTGTCACATGACATGATGTCCTGTGACATGATGTCACGTGACATGATGTCACGTGACATGATGTCCTGTGACATGATGTCACGTGACATGATGTCACGTGACATGATGTCACGTGACATGATGTCACGTGACATGATGTCCGGTGACATGATGTCACGTGACATGATGTCACGTGACATGATGTCACGTGACATGATGTCACCTGACATGATGTCCTGTGACATGATGTCCTGTGACATGATGTCCTGTGACATGATGTCACGTGACATGATGTCCTGTGACATGTTGTCACCTGACATGATGTCCTGTGACATGATGTCACGTGACATGATGTCACGTGACATGATGTCCTGTGACATGATGTCCTGTGACATGATGTCCTGTGACATGATGTCACGTGACATGATGTCACGTGACATGATGTCACGTGACATGATGTCCTGTGACATGATGTCCTGTGACATGATGTCCTGTGACATGATGTCACGTGACATGATGTCACGTGACATGATGTCACGTGACATGATGTCCCGTGACATGATGTCCTGTGACATGATGTCACGTGACATGATGTCACGTGACATGATGTCCTGTGACATGATGTCACGTGACATGATGTCACGTGACATGATGTCACGTGACATGATGTCCTGTGACATGATGTCCTGTGACATGATGTCCTGTGACATGATGTCACGTGACATGATGTCCTGGGACATGATGACCTGTGACATGATGTCCTGTGACATGATGTCCTGTGACATGATGTCACGTGACATCATGTCCTGTGACATGATGTCACGTGACATGATGTCATGTGACATGATGTCCTGTGACAGGATGTCACGTGACAGGATGTCACGTGACATGATGTCCTGTGACATGATGTCCTGTGACATGATGTCACGTGACATGATGTCCTGTGACATGATGTCCTGTGACATGATGTCCTGTGACATGATGTCACGTGACATGATGTCACGTGACATGATGTCACGTGACATGATGTCACGTGACATGATGTCCTGTGACATGATGTCCTGTGACATGATGTCCTGTGACATGATGTCCTGTGACATGATGTCCTGTGACATGATGTCACGTGACATGATGTCCTGTGACATGTTGTCACATGACATGATGTCCTGTGACATGATGTCCTGTGACATGATGTCCTGTGACATGATGTCCTGTGACATGATGTCACGTGACATGATGTCCTGTGACATGATGTCCTGTGACATGATGTCCTGTGACATGATGTCCTGTGACATGATGTCCTGTGACATGATGTCACGTGACATGATGTCCTGTGACATGATGTCCTGTGACATGATGTCCTGTGACATGATGTCACGTGACATGATGTCCTGTGACATGATGTCACGTGACATGTTGTCACGTGACATGATGTCACGTGACATGATGTCCTGTGACATGATGTCACGTGACATGATGTCACGTGACATGATGTCACGTGACATGTTGTCGCGTGACATGTTGTCGCGTGACATGTTGTCCTGTGACATGATGTCCTGTGACATGATGTCCTGTGACATGATGTCACGTGACATGATGTCACGTGACATGATGTCACGTGACATGATGTCACGTGACATGATGTCCTGTGACATGATGTCCTGTGACATGATGTCCTGTGACATGATGTCACGTGACATGATGTCCTGTGACATGTTGTCACATGACATGATGTCCTGTGACATGATGTCACGTGACATGATGTCACGTGACATGATGTCCTGTGACATGATGTCCTGTGACATGATGTCCTGTGACATGATGTCCTGTGACATGATGTCACGTGACATGATGTCCTGTGACATGATGTCCTGTGACATGATGTCACGTGACATGATGTCCTGGGACATGATGACCTGTGACATGATGTCACGTGACATGATGTCCTGTGACATGATGTCCTGTGACATGATGTCACGTGACATGATGTCCTGTGACATGATGTCACGTGACATGATGTCCTGTGACAGGATGTCACGTGACAGGATGTCACGTGACAGGATGTCACGTGACAGGATGTCCTGTGACAGGATGTCCTGTGACATGATGTCACGTGACATGATGTCACGTGACATGATGTCACGTGACATGATGTCACGTGACATGATGTCACGTGACATGATGTCCTGTGACATGATGTCCTGTGACATGATGTCACGTGACATGATGTCACGTGACATGATGTCCTGTGACATGATGTCCTGTGACATGATGTCCTGTGACATGATGTCACGTGACATGATGTCACGTGACATGATGTCCTGTGACATGTTGTCACATGACATGATGTCCTGTGACATGATGTCACGTGACATGATGTCACGTGACATGATGTCCTGTGACATGATGTCCTGTGACATGATGTCCTGTGACATGATGTCCTGTGACATGATGTCACGTGACATGATATCCTGTGACATGATGTCCTGTGACATGATGTCCTGTGACATGATGTCACGTGACATGATGTCCTGTGGCACGATGTCCTGTGACATGATGTCCTGTGACATGATGTCACGTGACATGATGTCACGTGACATGATGTCCTGTGACATGATGTCCTGTGACATGATGTCCTGTGACATGATGTCACGTGACATGATGTCACGTGACATGATGTCTCGTGACATGATGTCACGTGACATGATGTCACGTGACATGATGTCACGTGACATGATGTCACGTGACATGATGTCCTGTGACATGATGTCCTGTGACATGATGTCACGTGACATGATGTCCTGGGACATGATGACCTGTGACATGATGTCACGTGACATGATGTCCTGTGACATGATGTCAGGTGACATGATGTCCTGTGACATGATGTCACGTGACATGATGTCCTGTGACAGGATGTCACGTGACAGGATGTCACGTGACAGGATGTCCTGTGACATGATGTCCTGTGACATGATGTCCTGTGACATGATGTCACGTGACATGATGTCACGTGACATGATGTCCTGTGACATGATGTCCTGTGACATGATGTCCTGTGACATGATGTCCTGTGACATGATGTCCTGTGACATGGTGTCACGTGACATGATGTCACGTGACATGATGTCCTGTGACATGTTGTCACATGACATGATGTCCTGTGACATGATGTCCTGTGACATGATGTCCTGTGACATGATGTCACGTGACATGATGTCACGTGACATGATGTCACGTGACATGATGTCCTGTGACATGATGTCCTGTGACATGATGTCCTGTGACATGATGTCACGTGACATGATGTCACGTGACATGATGTCACGTGACATGATGTCACGTGACATGATGTCCTGTGACATGATGTCATGTGACATGATGTCCTGTGACATGATGTCCTGTGACATGGTGTCAGGTGACATGATGTCACGTGACATGATGTCCTGTGACATGTTGTCACATGACATGATGTCCTGTGACATGATGTCACGTGACATGATGTCACGTGACATGATGTCCTGTGACATGATGTCCTGTGACATGATGTCCTGTGACATGATGTCCTGTGACATGATGGCACGTGACATGATGTCCTGTGACATGATGTCCTGTGACATGATGTCACGTGACATGATGTCCTGTGACATGATGTCACGTGACATGATGTCCTGTGACACGATGTCCTGTGACATGATGTCCTGTGACATGATGTCACGTGACATGATGTCACGTGACATGATGTCCTGTGACATGATGTCCTGTGACATGATGTCCTGTGACATGATGTCACGTGACATGATGTCACGTGACATGATGTCCTGTGACATGATGTCACGTGACATGATGTCACGTGACATGATGTCACGTGACATGATGTCCTGTGACATGATGTCCTGTGACATGATGTCCTGTGACATGATGTCCTGTGACATGATGTCACGTGACATGATGTCCTGTGACATGTTGTCACATGACATGATGTCCTGTGACATGATGTCCTGTGACATGATGTCACGTGACATGATGTCACGTGACATGATGTCCTGTGACATGATGTCCTGTGACATGATGTCCTGTGACATGATGTCCTGTGACATGATGTCCTGTGACATGATGTCACGTGACATGATGTCCTGTGACATGATGTCCTGTGACATGATGTCCTGTGACATGATGTCACGTGACATGATGTCCTGTGACATGATGTCCTGTGACATGATGTCACGTGACATGATGCCACGTGACATGATGCCACGTGACATGATGTCCTGTGACATGATGTCCTGTGACATGATGTCACGTGACATGATGTCCTGGGACATGATGACCTGTGACATGATGTCACGTGACATGATGTCCTGTGACATGATGTCCTGTGACATGATGTCCTGTGACATGATGTCACGTGACATGATGTCACGTGACACGATGTCCTGTGACAGGATGTCACGTGACAGGATGTCACGTGACAGGATGTCACGTGACAGGATGTCACGTGACAGATGTCCTGTGACATGATGTCCTGTGACATGATGTCCTGTGACATGATGTCCTGTGACATGATGTCCTGTGACATGTTGTCACATGACATGATGTCCTGTGACATGATGTCACGTGACATGATGTCACGTGACATGATGTCCTGTGACATGATGTCCTGTGACATGATGTCCTGTGACATGATGTCCTGTGACATGATGTCACGTGACATGATGTCCTGTGACATGATGTCCTGTGACATGATGTCACGTGACATGATGTCCTGTGACATGATGTCACGTGACATGATGTCCTGTGACATGATGTCCTGTGACATGATGTCATGTGACATGATGTCCTGTGACATGATGTCCTGTGACATGGTGTCAGGTGACATGATGTCACGTGACATGATGTCCTGTGACATGTTGTCACATGACATGATGTCCTGTGACATGATGTCACGTGACATGATGTCACGTGACATGATGTCCTGTGACATGATGTCCTGTGACATGATGTCCTGTGACATGATGTCCTGTGACATGATGGCACGTGACATGATGTCCTGTGACATGATGTCCTGTGACATGATGTCACGTGACATGATGTCCTGTGACATGATGTCACGTGACATGATGTCCTGTGACACGATGTCCTGTGACATGATGTCCTGTGACATGATGTCACGTGACATGATGTCACGTGACATGATGTCCTGTGACATGATGTCCTGTGACATGATGTCCTGTGACATGATGTCACGTGACATGATGTCACGTGACATGATGTCCTGTGACATGATGTCACGTGACATGATGTCACGTGACATGATGTCACGTGACATGATGTCCTGTGACATGATGTCCTGTGACATGATGTCCTGTGACATGATGTCCTGTGACATGATGTCACGTGACATGATGTCCTGTGACATGTTGTCACATGACATGATGTCCTGTGACATGATGTCCTGTGACATGATGTCACGTGACATGATGTCACGTGACATGATGTCCTGTGACATGATGTCCTGTGACATGATGTCCTGTGACATGATGTCCTGTGACATGATGTCCTGTGACATGATGTCACGTGACATGATGTCCTGTGACATGATGTCCTGTGACATGATGTCCTGTGACATGATGTCACGTGACATGATGTCCTGTGACATGATGTCCTGTGACATGATGTCACGTGACATGATGCCACGTGACATGATGCCACGTGACATGATGTCCTGTGACATGATGTCCTGTGACATGATGTCACGTGACATGATGTCCTGGGACATGATGACCTGTGACATGATGTCACGTGACATGATGTCCTGTGACATGATGTCCTGTGACATGATGTCCTGTGACATGATGTCACGTGACATGATGTCACGTGACACGATGTCCTGTGACAGGATGTCACGTGACAGGATGTCACGTGACAGGATGTCACGTGACAGGATGTCACGTGACAGATGTCCTGTGACATGATGTCCTGTGACATGATGTCCTGTGACATGATGTCCTGTGACATGATGTCCTGTGACATGTTGTCACATGACATGATGTCCTGTGACATGATGTCACGTGACATGATGTCACGTGACATGATGTCCTGTGACATGATGTCCTGTGACATGATGTCCTGTGACATGATGTCCTGTGACATGATGTCACGTGACATGATGTCCTGTGACATGATGTCCTGTGACATGATGTCACGTGACATGATGTCCTGGGACATGATGACCTGTGACATGATGTCACGTGACATGATGTCCTGTGACATGATGTCCTGTGACATGATGTCCTGTGACATGATGTCACGTGACACGATGTCCTGTGACACGATGTCCTGTGACAGGATGTCACGTGACAGGATGTCACGTGACAGGATGTCACGTGACAGATGTCCTGTGACATGATGTCACGTGACATGATGTCACGTGACATGATGTCACGTGACATGATGTCACGTGACATGATGTCCTGTGACATGATGTCACGTGACATGATGTCACGTGACATGATGTCACGTGACATGATGTCACGTGACATGATGTCACGTGACATGATGTCCTGTGACATGATGTCCTGTGACATGATGTCACGTGACATGATGTCACGTGACATGTTGTCACGTGACATGATGTCCTGTGACAACATGTTGTCACATGACATGATGTCCTGTGACATGATGTCACGTGACATGATGTCACGTGACATGATGTCCTGTGACATGATGTCCTGTGACATGATGTCCTGTGACATGATGTCCTGTGACATGATGTCCTGTGACATGATGTCACGTGACATGATGTCCTGTGACATGATGTCACGTGACATGATGTCACGTGACATGATGTCACGTGACATGATGTCACGTGACATGATGTCCTGTGACATGATGTCCTGTGACATGATGTCCTGTGACATGATGTCACGTGACATGATGTCACGTGACATGATGTCCTGTGACATGATGTCCTGTGACATGATGTCCTGTGACATGATGTCCTGTGACATGATGTCCTGTGACATGATGTCCTGTGACATGATGTCCTGTGACATGATGTCCTGTGACATGATGTCCTGTGACATGATGTCCTGTGACATGATGTCCTGTGACACGATGTCCTGTGACATGATGTCCTGTGACATGATGTCACGTGACATGATGTCACGTGACATGATGTCCTGTGACATGATGTCCTGTGACATGATGTCCCGTGACATGATGTCCTGTGACATGATGTCACGTGACATGATGTCACGTGACATGATGTCCTGTGACATGATGTCACGTGACATGATGTCACGTGACATGATGTCACGTGACATGATGTCCTGTGACATGATGTCCTGTGACATGATGTCCTGTGACATGATGTCACGTGACATGATGTCCTGTGACATGATGTCCTGTGACATGATGTCACGTGACATGATGTCCTGTGACATGATGTCACGTGACACAATGTCCTGTGACAGGATGTCCTGTGACAGGATGTCACGTGACAGGATGTCACGTGACAGGATGTCACGTGACAGGATGTCACGTGACATGATGTCCTGTGACATGATGTCACGTGACATGATGTCACGTGACATGATGTCACGTGACATGATGTCACGTGACATGATGTCCTGTGACATGATGTCACGTGACATGATGTCACGTGACATGAGGTCACGTGACATGATGTCACGTGACATGATGTCCTGTGACATGATGTCCTGTGACATGATGTCCTGTGACATGATGTCCTGTGACATGTTGTCACATGACATGATGTCCTGTGACATGATGTCACGTGACATGATGTCACGTGACATGATGTCCTGTGACATGATGTCCTGTGACATGATGTCCTGTGACATGATGTCCTGTGACATGATGTCACGTGACATGATGTCCTGTGACATGTTGTCACATGACATGATGTCCTGTGACATGATGTCACGTGACATGATGTCACGTGACATGATGTTCTGTGACATGATGTCCTGTGACACGATGTCCTGTGACATGATGTCCTGTGACATGATGTCACGTGACATGATGTCCTGTGACATGTTGTCACATGACATGATGTCCTGTGACATGATGTCACGTGACATGATGTCACGTGACATGATGTCCTGTGACATGATGTCCTGTGACATGATGTCACGTGACATGATGTCCTGTGACATGTTGTCACATGACATGATGTCCTGTGACATGATGTCACGTGACATGATGTCACGTGACATGATGTCACGTGACATGATGTCACGTGACATGATGTCACGTGACATGATGTCCTGTGACATGATGTCCTGTGACATGATGTCACGTGACATGATGTCACGTAGCATGATGTCACGTGACATGATGTCCTGTGACATGATGTCCTGTGACATGATGTCCTGTGACATGATGTCCTGTGACATGATGTCACGTGACATGATGTCCTGTGACATGTTGTCACATGACATGATGTCCTGTGACATGATGTCACGTGACATGATGTCACGTGACATGATGTCCTGTGACATGATGTCACGTGACATGATGTCACGTGACATGATGTCACGTGACATGATGTCACGTGACATGATGTCACGTGACATGATGTCCTGTGACATGATGTCCTGTGACATGATGTCACGTGACATGATGTCACGTGACATGATGTCACGTGACATGATGTCCTGTGACATGATGTCCTGTGACATGATGTCCTGTGACATGATGTCCTGTGACATGATGTCACGTGACATGATGTCCTGTGACATGATGACCTGTGACATGATGTCACGTGACATGATGTCACGTGACATGATGTCCTGTGACATGATGTCCTGTGACATGATGTCCTGTGACATGATGTCCTGTGACATGATGTCACGTGACATGATGTCCTGTGACATGTTGTCACATGACATGATGTCCTGTGACATGATGTCACGTGACATGATGTCACGTGACATGATGTCACGTGACATGATGTCACGTGACATGATGTCACGTGACATGATGTCCTGTGACATGATGTCACGTGACATGATGTCACGTGACATGATGTCCTGTGACATGATGTCACGTGACATGATGTCACGTGACATGATGTCCTGTGACATGATGTCCTGTGACATGATGTCCTGTGACATGATGTCCTGTGACATGATGTCCTGTGACATGATGTCACGTGACATGATGTCCTGTGACATGATGTCCTGTGACATGATGTCACGTGACATGATGTCCTGTGACATGATGTCACGTGACATGATGTCTTGTGACATGATGTCCTGTGACATGATGTCCTGTGACATGATGTCCTGTGACATGATGTCCTGTGACATGATGTCCTGTGACATGATGTCCTGTGACATGATGTCCTGTGACCTGATGTCCTGTGACCTGATGTCACGTGACCTGATGTCACGTGACATGATGTCCTGTGACATGATGTCCGGTGACATGATGTCCTGTGACATGATGTCACGTGACATGATGTCACGTGACATGAGGTCCTGTGACATGATGTCCTGTGACATGATGTCCTGTGACATGATGTCCTGTGACATGATGTCACGTGACATGATGTCCTGTGACATGATGTCCGGTGACATGATGTCCTGTGACATGATGTCACGTGACATGATGTCACGTGACATGAGGTCCTGTGACATGATGTCCTGTGACATGATGTCCTGTGACATGATGTCCTGTGACATGATGTCCTGTGACATGATGTCACGTGACCTGATGTCACGTGACATGATGTCCTGTGACATGATGTCCTGTGACATGATGTCCTGTGACATGATGTCACGTGACATGATGTCCTGTGACATGATGTCCTGTGACATGATGTCCTGTGACATGATGTCCTGTGACATGATGTCACGTGACATGATGTCCTGTGACATGATGTCCTGTGACATGATGTCACGTGACATGATGTCCTGTGACATGAAGTCACGTGACATGATGTCCTGTGACATGATGTCCTGTGACATGATGTCACGTGACATGATGTCCTGTGACATGATGTCCTGTGACATGATGTCCTGTGACATGATGTCCTGTGACATGATGTCCTGTGACCTGATGTCCTGTGACCTGATGTCCTGTGACCTGATGTCCTGTGACCTGATGTCCTGTGACCTGATGTCCTGTGACCTGATGTCACGTGACATGATGTCACGTGACATGATGTCACGTGACATGATGTCCTGTGACATGATGTCACGTGACATGATGTCACGTGACATGATGTCACGTGACATGATGTCACGTGACATGATGTCCTGTGACATGATGTCCTGTGACATGATGTCACGTGACATGATGTCACGTGACATGATGTCCTGTGACGTGATGTCCTGTGACGTGATGTCACGTGACAAGATGTCCTGTGACATGATGTCACGTGACATGATTCCCTGTGACATGATGTCCTGTGACATGATGTCACGTGACATGATGTCACGTGACATGATGTCCTGTGACATGATGTCCTGTGACATGATGTCCTGTGACATGATGTCCTGTGACATGATGTCACGTGACATGATGTCACGTGACATGATGTCACGTGACATGATGTCCTGTGACATGATGTCCTGTGACATGATGTCACGTGACATGATGTCACGTGACATGATGTCACGTGACATGATGTCACGTGACATGATGTCACGTGACATGATATCCTGTGACATGATGTCACGTGACATGATGTCCTGTGACATGATGTCCTGTGACATGATGTCCTGTGACATGATGTCACGTGACATGATGTCACGTGACATGATGTCCTGTGACATGATGTCACGTGACATGATGTCACGTGACATGATGTCACGTGACATGAGGTCCTGTGACATGAGGTCACGTGACATGAGGTCACGTGACATGAGGTCACGTGACATGATGTCACGTGACATGATGTCCTGTGACATGAGGTCCTGTGACATGAGGTCACGTGACATGATGTCACGTGACATGATGTCACGTGACATGATGTCCTGTGACATGATGTCACGTGACATGATGTCCTGTGACATGATGTCACATGACATGATGTCCTGTGACATGATGTCACGTGACATGATATCACGTGACATGATGTCCTGTGACATGATGTCCTGTGACATGATGTCCTGTGACATGATGTCACGTGACATGATGTCCTGTGACATGATGTCACGTGACATGATGTCCTGTGACATGATGTCACGTGACATGATGTCCTGTGACATGATGTCCTGTGACATGATGTCCTGTGACATGATGTCCTGTGACATGATGTCACGTGACATGATGTCACGTGACATGATGTCCTGTGACATCATGTCACGTGACATGATGTCCTGTGACGTGATGTCACATGACATGATGTCCTGTGACACGATGTCCTGTGACATGATGTCACGTGACATGATGTCACGTGACATGATGTCACGTGACATGATGTCACGTGACATGATGTCCTGTGACATGATTCTCCTGTGACATGATTCTCCTGTGACATGATGTCACGTGACATGATGTCCTGTGACATGATGTCACGTGACATGATGTCCTGTGACATGATGTCCTGTGACATGATGTCCTGTGACATGATGTCCTGTGACATAATGTCCTGTGACATGATGTCCTGTGACATGATGTCCTGTGACATGATGTCACGTGACCTGATGTCCGGTGACCTGATGTCACGTGACATGATGTCACGTGACATGATGTCACGTGACATGATGTCACGTGACATGATGTCCTGTGACATGATGTCCTGTGACATGATGTCCTGTGACATGATGTCCTGTGACATGATGTCCTGTGACATGATGTCCTGTGACATGATGTCACGTGACATGATGTCACGTGACATGATGTCCTGTGACATGATGTCCTGTGACATGATGTCACGTGACATGATGTCACGTGACATGATGTCACGTGACATGATGTCACGTGACATGATGTCCTGTGAAATGATGTCCTGTGACATGATGTCACGTGACATGATGTCCTGTGACATGATGTCCTGTGACATGATGTCCTGTGACATGATGTCACGTGACATGATGTCACGTGACATGATGTCCTGTGACATGATGTCCTGTGACATGATGTCACGTGACATGATGTCACGTGACATGATGTCACGTGACATGATGTCACGTGACATGATGTCCTGTGACATGAGGTCACGTGACATGAGGTCACGTGACATGAGGTCACGTGACATGAGGTCACGTGACATGATGTCACGTGACATGATGTCCTGTGACATGAGGTCACGTGACATGATGTCACGTGACATGATGTCCTGTGACATGATGTCCTGTGACATGATGTCACGTGACATGATGTCCTGTGACATGATGTCACATGACATGATGTCCTGTGACATGATGTCACGTGACATGATGTCCTGTGACATGATGTCCTGTGACACGATGTCCTGTGACATGATGTCACGTGACATGATGTCCTGTGACATGATGTCACGTGACATGATATCACGTGACATGATGTCCTGTGACATGATGTCCTGTGACATGATGTCAAGTGACATGATGTCCTGTGACATGATGTCACGTGACATGATGTCCTGTGACATGATGTCACGTGACATGATGTCCTGTGACATGATGTCCTGTGACATGATGTCCTGTGACATGATGTCCTGTGACATGATGTCACGTGACATGATGTCACGTGACACGATGTCCTGTGACATCATGTCACGTGACATGATGTCCTGTGACGTGATGTCACATGACATGATGTCCTGTGACACGATGTCCTGTGACATGATGTCACGTGACATGATGTCACGTGACATGATGTCACGTGACATGATGTCACGTGACATGATGTCCTGTGACATGATTCTCCTGTGACATGATTCTCCTGTGACATGATGTCACGTGACATGATGTCCTGTGACATGATGTCACGTGACATGATGTCCTGTGACATGATGTCCTGTGACATGATGTCCTGTGACATGATGTCCTGTGACATGATGTCCTGTGACATGATGTCCTGTGACATGATGTCACGTGACCTGATGTCCTGTGACCTGATGTCCTGTGACCTGATGTCACGTGACATGATGTCACGTGACATGATGTCACGTGACATGATGTCACGTGACATGATGTCCTGTGACATGATGTCCTGTGACATGATGTCCTGTGACATGATGTCCTGTGACATGATGTCCTGTGACATGATGTCACGTGACATGATGTCACGTGACATGATGTCACGTGACATGATGTCACGTGACATGATGTCACGTGACATGATGTCACGTGACATGATGTCACGTGACATGATGTCACGTGACATGATGTCCTGTGACATGATGTCCTGTGACATGATGTCACGTGACATGATGTCACGTGACATGATGTCCTGTGACATGATGTCACGTGACATGATGTCACGTGACATGATGTCACGTGACATGATGTCCTGTGACATGAGGTCACGTGACATGAGGTCACGTGACATGAGGTCACGTGACATGAGGTCACGTGACATGATGTCCTGTGACATGAGGTCACGTGACATGATGTCACGTGACATGATGTCCTGTGAAATGATGTCCTGTGACATGATGTCACGTGACATGATGTCCTGTGACATGATGTCACATGACATGATGTCCTGTGACATGATGTCACGTGACATGATATCACGTGACATGATGTCCTGTGACATGATGTCCTGTGACATGATGTCCTGTGACATGATGTCACGTGACATGATGTCCTGTGACATGATGTCACGTGACATGATGTCCTGTGACATGATGTCACGTGACATGATGTCCTGTGACATGACGTCCTGTGACATGATGTCCTGTGACATGATGTCCTGTGACATGATGTCACGTGACATGATGTCACGTGACATGATGTCCTGTGACATCATGTCACGTGACATGATGTCCTGTGACGTGATGTCACATGACATGATGTCCTGTGACACGATGTCCTGTGACATGATGTCACGTGACATGATGTCACGTGACATGATGTCACGTGACATGATGTCCTGTGACATGATGTCCTGTGACATGATTCTCCTGTGACATGATTCTCCTGTGACATGATTCTCCTGTGACATGATGTCACGTGACATGATGTCCTGTGACATGATGTCCTGTGACATGATGTCCTGTGACATGATGTCCTGTGACCTGATGTCACGTGACCTGATGTCACGTGACCTGATGTCACGTGACATGATGTCACGTGACATGATGTCACGTGACATGATGTCCTGTGACATAATGTCCTGTGACATGATGTCACGTGACCTGATGTCACGTGACCTGATGTCCTGTGACATGATGTCACGTGACATGATGTCACGTGACATGATGTCAGGTGACATGATGTCCTGTGACATGATGTCACGTGACATGATGTCACGTGACATGATGTCACGTGACATGATGTCACGTGACATGATGTCCTGTGACATGATGTCCTGTGACATGATGTCACGTGACATGATGTCCTGTGACATGATGTCCTGTGACATGATGTCCTGTGACATGATGTCACGTGACCTAATGTCACGTGACCTGATGTCACGTGACCTGATGTCACGTGACATGATGTCCTGTGACATGATGTCCTGTGACATGATGTCCTGTGTCATGATGTCACGTGACCTGATGTCCTGTGACCTGATGTCACGTGACATGATGTCACGTGACATGATGTCACGTGACATGATGTCACGTGACATGATGTCCTGTGACATGATGTCACGTGACATGATGTCACGTGACATGATGTCACGTGACATGATGTCCTGTGACATGATGTCCTGTGACATGATGTCCTGTGACATGATGTCACGTGACATGATGTCACGTGACATGATGTCACGTGACATGATGTCACGTGACATGATGTCACGTGACATGATGTCACGTGACATGATGTCACGTGACATGATGTCCTGTGACATGATGTCACGTGACATGATGTCACGTGACATGAAGTCACGTGACATGATGTCCCGTGACATGATGTCCCGTGACATGATGTCCCGTGACATGATGTCCTGTGACATGATGTCCTGTGACATGATGTCCTGTGACATGATGTCCTGTGACCTGATGTCCTGTGACCTGATGTCACGTGACATGATGTGACGTGACATGATGTCCTGTGACATGATGTCCTGTGACATGATGTCACGTGACATGATGTCACGTGACATGATGTCCTGTGACATGATGTCCTGTGACATGATGTCACGTGACATGATGTCCTGTGACATGATGTCACGTGACATGATGTCCTGTGACATGATGTCCTGTGACATGATGTCCTGTGACATGATGTCCTGTGACATGATGTCCTGTGACATGATGTCCTGTGACCTGATGTCACGTGACATGATGTCACGTGACATGATGTCCTGTGACATGATGTCCTGTGACATGATGTCCTGTGACATGATGTCCTGTGACATGATGTCCTGTGACATGATGTCCTGTGACATGATGTCACGTGACATGATGTCCTGTGACATGATGTCCTGTGACATGATGTCACGTGACATGATGTCCTGTGACATGATGTCACGTGACATGATGTCCTGTGACATGATGTCCTGTGACATGATGTCCTGTGACATGATGTCCTGTGACATGATGTCCTGTGACATGATGTCCTGTGACATGATATCCTGTGACCTGATGTCCTGTGACCTGATGTCACGTGACCTGATGTCACGTGACATGATGTCCTGTGACATGATGTCCTGTGACATGATGTCCTGTGACATGATGTCCTGTGACATGATGTCCTGTGACCTGATGTCACGTGACATGATGTCACGTGACATGATGTCCTGTGACATGATGTCCTGTGACATGATGTCCTGTGACATGATGTCACGTGACATGATGTCCTGTGACATGATGTCCTGTGACATGATGTCCTGTGACATGATGTCCTGTGACATGATGTCACGTGACATGATGTCCTGTGACATGATGTCCTGTGACATGATGTCACGTGACATGATGTCCTGTGACATGATGTCACGTGACATGATGTCCTGTGACATGATGTCCTGTGACATGATGTCACGTGACATGATGTCACGTGACATGATGTCACGTGACATGATGTCCTGTGACATGATGTCCTGTGACATGATGTCCTGTGACATGATGTCACGTGACATGATGTCACGTGACATGATGTCCTGTGACATGATGTCCTGTGACATGATGTCACGTGACCTAATGTCACGTGACCTGATGTCACGTGACCTGATGTCACGTGACCTGATGTCACGTGACATGATGTCCTGTGACATGATGTCCTGTGACATGATGTCCTGTGACATGATGTCCTGTGACCTGATGTCACGTGACATGATGTCACGTGACATGATGTCAGGTGACATGATGTCACGTGACATGATGTCCTGTGACATGATGTCACGTGACATGATGTCACGTGACATGATGTCACGTGACATGATGTCCTGTGACATGATGTCCTGTGACATGATGTCCTGTGACATGATGTCACGTGACATGATGTCACGTGACATGATGTCACGTGACATGATGTCACGTGACATGATGTCACGTGACATGATGTCACGTGACATGATGTCCTGTGACATGATGTCCTGTGACATGATGTCACGTGACATGAAGTCACGTGACATGAAGTCACGTGACATGATGTCACGTGACATGATGTCCCGTGACATGATGTCCCGTGACATGATGTCCTGTGACATGATGTCCTGTGACATGATGTCCTGTGACATGATGTCCTGTGACATGATGTCCTGTGACCTGATGTCACGTGACATGATGTGACGTGACATGATGTCCTGTGACATGATGTCCTGTGACATGATGTCCTGTGACATGATGTCCTGTGACATGCTGTCACGTGACATGATGTCACGTGACATGATGTCCTGTGACATGATGTCCTGTGACATGATGTCACGTGACATGATGTCCTGTGACATGATGTCACGTGACATGATGTCCTGTGACATGATGTCCTGTGACATGATGTCCTGTGACATGATGTCCTGTGACATGATGTCCTGTGACATGATGTCCTGTGACCTGATGTCACGTGACATGATGTCACGTGACATGATGTCCTGTGACATGATGTCCTGTGACATGATGTCCTGTGACATGATGTCCTGTGACATGATGTCACGTGACATGATGTCCTGTGACATGATGTCCTGTGACATGATGTCACGTGACATGATGTCCTGTGACATGATGTCACGTGACATGATGTCCTGTGACATGATGTCCTGTGACATGATGTCCTGTGACATGATGTCCTGTGACATGATGTCCTGTGACATGATGTCCTGTGACATGATATCCTGTGACCTGATGTCCTGTGACCTGATGTCACGTGACCTGATGTCACGTGACATGATGTCCTGTGACATGATGTCCTGTGACATGATGTCCTGTGACATGATGTCCTGTGACCTGATGTCCTGTGACCTGATGTCACGTGACATGATGTCACGTGACATGATGTCCTGTGACATGATGTCCTGTGACATGATGTCCTGTGACATGATGTCACGTGACATGATGTCCTGTGACATGATGTCCTGTGACATGATGTCCTGTGACATGATGTCCTGTGACATGATGTCACGTGACATGATGTCCTGTGACATGATGTCCTGTGACATGATGTCACGTGACATGATGTCCTGTGACATGATGTCACGTGACATGATGTCCTGTGACATGATGTCCTGTGACATGATGTCCTGTGACATGATGTCACGTGACATGATGTCCTGTGACATGATGTCCTGTGACATGATGTCCTGTGACATGATGTCCTGTTACACGATGTCCTGTGACCTGATGTCCTGTGACCTGATGTCCTGTGACCTCATGTCACGTGACCTGATGTCACGTGACCTGATGTCACGTGACATGATGTCACGTGACATGATGTCCTGTGACATGATGTCCTGTGACATGATGTCCTGTCACATGATGTCACGTGACATGATGTCACGTGACATGATGTCCTGTGACATGATGTCAGGTGACATGATGTCACGTGACATGAGGTCACGTGACATGATGTCACGTGACATGATGTCCTGTGACATGATGTCACGTGACATGATGTCCTGTGACATGATGTCACGTGACATGATGTCACTTGACGTGATGTCCTGTGACATGATGACATGATGTCACGTGACATGATGTCCTGTGACATGATGTCCTGTGACATGATGTCCTGTGACATGATGTCACGTGACATGATGTCCTGTGACATGATGTCCTGTGACGTGATGTCACGTGACATGATGTCACGTGACATGATGTCCTGTGACATGATGTCACGTGACATGATGTCACGTGACATGATGTCCTGTGACATGATGTCCTGTGACATGATGTCCTGTGACATGATGTCCTGTGACATGATGTCACGTGACATGATGTCCTGTGACATGATGTCCTGTGACATGATGTCACGTGACATGATGTCCTGTGACATGATGTCACGTGACATGATGTCTTGTGACATGATGTCAACTGACCTGATGTCCTGTGACATGATGTCCGGTGACATGATGTCCTGTGACATGATGTCACGTGACATGATGTCACGTGACATGAGGTCCTGTGACATGATGTCCTGTGACATGATGTCCTGTGACATGATGTCACGTGACCTGATGTCACGTGACATGATGTCCTGTGACATGATGTCCGGTGACATGATGTCCTGTGACATGATGTCACGTGACATGATGTCACGTGACATGAGGTCCTGTGACATGATGTCCTGTGACATGATGTCCTGTGACATGATGTCCTGTGACATGATGTCCTGTGACATGAGTTCCTGCCACCTGATGTCACGTGACATGATGTCACGTGACATGATGTCCTGTGACATGATGTCCTGTGACATGATGTCCTGTGACATGATGTCACGTGACATGATGTCCTGTGACATGATGTCACGTGACATGATGTCCTGTGACATGATGTCCTGTGACATGATGTCCTGTGACATGATGTCCCGTGACATGATGTCCTGTGACATGATGTCCTGTGACATGATGTCACGTGACATGATGTCCTGTGACATGATGTCCTGTGACATGATGTCACGTGACATGATGTCCTGTGACATGATGTCACGTGACATGATGTCCTGTGACATGATGTCCTGTGACATGATGTCCTGTGACATGATGTCACGTGACATGATGTCCTGTGACATGATGTCCTGTGACATGATGTCCTGTGACATGATGTCCTGTGACATGATGTCCTGTTACCCACGATGTCCTGTGACCTGATGTCCTGTGACCTGATGTCACGTGACCTGATGTCACGTGACCTGATGTCACGTGACATGATGTCACGTGACATGATGTCCTGTGACATGATGTCCTGTGACATGATGTCCTGTCACATGATGTCACGTGACATGATGTCACGTGACATGATGTCCTGTGACATGATGTCACGTGACATGATGTCACGTGACATGATGTCACGTGACATGATGTCACGTGACATGATGTCCTGTGACATGATGTCACGTGACCTGATGTCACGTGACATGATGTCACGTGACATGATGTCACTTGACGTGATGTCCTGTGACATGATGACATGATGTCACGTGACATGATGTCCTGTGACATGATGTCCTGTGACATGATGTCCTGTGACATGATGTCACGTGACATGATGTCCTGTGACATGATGTCCTGTGACATGATGTCCTGTGACATGATGTCCTGTGACATGATGTCACGTGACATGATGTCCTGTGACATGATGTCCTGTGACATGATGTCACGTGACATGATGTCCTGTGACATGATGTCACGTGACATGATGTCCTGTGACATGATGTCCTGTGACATGATGTCCTGTGACATGATGTCACGTGACATGATGTCACGTGACATGATGTCCTGTGACATGATGTCCTGTGACATGATGTCCTGTGACATGATGTCCTGTTACACGATGTCCTGTGACCTGATGTCCTGTGACCTGATGTCCTGTGACCTCATGTCACGTGACCTGATGTCACGTGACCTGATGTCACGTGACATGATGTCACGTGACATGATGTCCTGTGACATGATGTCCTGTGACATGATGTCCTGTCACATGATGTCACGTGACATGATGTCACGTGACATGATGTCCTGTGACATGATGTCAGGTGACATGATGTCACGTGACATGATGTCACGTGACATGATGTCCTGTGACATGATGTCACGTGACATGATGTCCTGGGACATGATGTCACGTGACATGATGTCACGTGACATGATGTCACTTGACGTGATGTCCTGTGACATGATGACATGATGTCACGTGACATGATGTCCTGTGACATGATGTCCTGTGACATGATGTCCTGTGACATGATGTCCTGTGACATGATGTCACGTGACATGATGTCACGTGACATGATGTCCTGTGACATGATGTCACGTGACATGATGTCACGTGACATGATGTCCTGTGACATGATGTCCTGTGACATGATGTCCTGTGACATGATGTCCTGTGACATGATGTCACGTGACATGATGTCCTGTGACATGATGTCCTGTGACATGATGTCACGTGACATGATGTCCTGTGACATGATGTCACGTGACATGATGTCTTGTGACATGATGTCCTGTGACATGATGTCCTGTGACATGATGTCCTGTGACATGATGTCCTGTGACATGATGTCCTGTGACATGATGTCCTGTGACATGATGTCCTGTGACCTGATGTCCTGTGACCTGATGTCACGTGACCTGATGTCACGTGACATGATGTCCTGTGACATGATGTCCGGTGACATGATGTCCTGTGACATGATGTCACGTGACATGATGTCACGTGACATGAGGTCCTGTGACATGATGTCCTGTGACATGATGTCCTGTGACATGATGTCACGTGACCTGATGTCACGTGACATGATGTCCTGTGACATGATGTCCGGTGACATGATGTCCTGTGACATGATGTCACGTGACATGATGTCACGTGACATGAGGTCCTGTGACATGATGTCCTGTGACATGATGTCCTGTGACATGATGTCCTGTGACATGATGTCCTGTGACATGAGTTCCTGTGACCTGATGTCACGTGACATGATGTCACGTGACATGATGTCCTGTGACATGATGTCCTGTGACATGATGTCCTGTGACATGATGTCACGTGACATGATGTCCTGTGACATGATGTCACGTGACATGTTGTCCTGTGACATGATGTCCTGTGACATGATGTCCTGTGACATGATGTCCCGTGACATGATGTCCTGTGACATGATGTCCTGTGACATGATGTCACGTGACATGATGTCCTGTGACATGATGTCCTGTGACATGATGTCACGTGACATGATGTCCTGTGACATGATGTCACGTGACATGATGTCCTGTGACATGATGTCCTGTGACATGATGTCCTGTGACATGATGTCACGTGACATGATGTCCTGTGACATGATGTCCTGTGACATGATGTCCTGTGACATGATGTCCTGTGACATGATGTCCTGTTACACGATGTCCTGTGACCTGATGTCCTGTGACCTGATGTCACGTGACCTGATGTCACGTGACCTGATGTCACGTGACATGATGTCACGTGACATGATGTCCTGTGACATGATGTCCTGTGACATGATGTCCTGTCACATGATGTCACGTGACATGATGTCACGTGACGCTGATGTCCTGTGACAGGATGTCACGTGACATGATGTCACGTGACATGATGTCACGTGACATGATGTCACGTGACATGATGTCCCTGTGACATGATGTCACTTGACGTGATGTCCTGTGACATGATGACATGATGTCACGTGACATGATGTCCTGTGACATGATGTCCTGTGACATGATGTCCTGTGACAGGATGTCCTGTGACATGATGTCACGTGACATGATGTCCTGTGACATGATGTCCTGTGACATGATGTCACGTGACATGATGTCACGTGACATGATGTCCTGTGACATGATGTCACGTGACATGATGTCACGTGACACGATGTCCTGTGACATGATGTCCTGTGACATGATGTCCTGTGACATGATGTCACGTGACATGATGTCCTGTGACATGATGTCCTGTGACATGATGTCCCTGTGACATGATGTCCTGTGACATGATGTCACGTGACATGATGTCTTGTGACATGATGTCCTGTGACATGATGTCCTGTGACATGATGTCCTGTGACATGATGTCCTGTGACATGATGTCCTGTGACATGATGTCCTGTGACATGATGTCCTGTGACCTGATGTCCTGTGACCTGATGTCAAGTGACCTGATGTCACGTGACATGATGTCCTGTGACATGATGTCCGGTGACATGATGTTCTCTGTGACATGATGTCACGTGACATGATGTCACGTGACATGAGGTCCTGTGACATGATGTCCTGTGACATGATGTCCTGTGACATGATGTCACGTGACCTGATGTCACGTGACATGATGTCCTGTGACATGATGTCCGGTGACATGATGTCCTGTGACATGATGTCACGTGACATGATGTCACGTGACATGAGGTCCTGTGACATGATGTCAATGATGTCCTGTGACATGATGTCCTGTGACATGATGTCCTGTGACATGAGGTCCTGTGACCTGATGTCACGTGACATGATGTCACGTGACATGATGTCCTGTGACATGATGTCCTGTGACATGATGTCCTGTGACATGATGTCACGTGACATGATGTCCTGTGACATGATGTCACGTGACATGATGTCCTGTGACATGATGTCACGTGACATGATGTCCTGTGACATGATGTCCTGTGACATGATGTCACGTGACATGATGTCCTGTGACATGATGTCCTGTGACATGATGTCCTGTGACATGATGTCACGTGACATGATGTCCTGTGACATGATGTCACGTGACATGATGTCCTGTGACATGATGTCCTGTGACATGATGTCCTGTGACATGATGTCCCGTGACATGATGTCCTGTGACATGATGTCCTGTGACATGATGTCACGTGACATGATGTCCTGTGACATGATGTCCTGTGACATGATGTCACGTGACATGATGTCACGTGACATGATGTCACGTGACATGATGTCACGTGACATGATGTCCTGTGACATGATGTCACGTGACATGATGTCACGTGACATGATGTCCTCTGACATGATGTCCTGTGACATGATGTCCTGTGACATGATGTCCTGTGACATGATGTCACGTGACATGATGTCCTGTGACATGATGTCACGTGACATGATGTCACGTGACCTGATGTCCTGTGACATGATGTCACGTGACATGATGTCCTGTGACATGATGTCACGTGACCTGATGTCACGTGACATGATGTCCTGTGACATGATGTCCGGTGACATGATGTCCTGTGACATGATGTCACGTGACATGATGTCACGTGACATGATGTCCTGTGACATGATGTCCTGTGACATGATGTCCTGTGACATGATGTCCTGTGACATGATGTCCTGTGACATGAGGTCCTGTGACCTGATGTCACGTGACATGATGTCACGTGACATGATGTCCTGTGACATGATGTCCTGTGACATGATGTCCTGTGACATGATGTCACGTGACATGATGTCCTGTGACATGATGTCACGTGACATGATGTCCTGTGACATGATGTCCTGTGACATGATGTCCTGTGACATGATGTCCCGTGACATGATGTCCTGTGACATGATGTCCTGTGACATGATGTCACGTGACATGATGTCCTGTGACATGATGTCCTGTGACATGATGTCCTGTGACATGATGTCCTGTGACATGATGTCACGTGACATGATGTCCTGTGACATGATGTCCTGTGACATGATGTCCTGTGACATGATGTCCTGTGACATGATGTCCTGTTACACGATGTCCTGTGACCTGATGTCCTGTGACCTGATGTCACGTGACCTGATGTCACGTGACCTGATGTCACGTGACATGATGTCACGTGACATGATGTCCTGTGACATGATGTCCTGTGACATGATGTCCTGTCACATGATGTCACGTGACATGATGTCACGTGACATGATGTCACGTGACATGATGTCCTGTGACATGATGTCACGTGACATGATGTCACGTGACATGATGTCCTGTGACATGATGACATGATGTCACGTGACATGATGTCCTGTGACATGACGTCCTGTGACATGATGTCCTGTGACATGATGTCCTGTGACATGATGTCACGTGACATGATGTCCTGTGACATGATGTCCTGTGACATGATGTCACGTGACATGATGTCACGTGACATGATGTCCTGTGACATGATGTCACGTGACCTGATGTCACGTGACATGATGTCCTGTGACATGATGTCCGGTGACATGATGTCCTGTGACATGATGTCACGTGACATGATGTCACGTGACATGAGGTCCTGTGACATGATGTCCTGTGACATGATGTCCTGTGACATGATGTCCTGTGACATGATGTCCTGTGACATGAGGTCCTGTGACCTGATGTCACGTGACATGATGTCACGTGACATGATGTCCTGTGACATGATGTCCTGTGACATGATGTCCTGTGACATGATGTCACGTGACATGATGTCCTGTGACATGATGTCACGTGACATGATGTCCTGTGACATGATGTCCTGTGACATGATGTCCTGTGACATGATGTCCCGTGACATGATGTCCTGTGACATGATGTCCTGTGACATGATGTCACGTGACATGATGTCCTGTGACATGATGTCCTGTGACATGATGTCACGTGACATGATGTCCTGTGACATGATGTCACGTGACATGATGTCCTGTGACATGATGTCCTGTGACATGATGTCCTGTGACATGATGTCACGTGACATGATGTCCTGTGACATGATGTCCTGTGACATGATGTCCTGTGACATGATGTCCTGTGACATGATGTCCTGTTACACGATGTCCTGTGACCTGATGTCCTGTGACCTGATGTCACGTGACCTGATGTCACGTGACCTGATGTCACGTGACATGATGTCACGTGACATGATGTCCTGTGACATGATGTCCTGTGACATGATGTCCTGTCACATGATGTCACGTGACATGATGTCACGTGACATGATGTCCTGTGACATGATGTCACGTGACATGATGTCACGTGACATGATGTCACGTGACATGATGTCACGTGACATGATGTCCTGTGACATGATGTCACGTGACATGATGTCACGTGACATGATGTCCTGTGACATGATGACATGATGTCACGTGACATGATGTCCTGTGACATGACGTCCTGTGACATGATGTCCTGTGACATGATGTCCTGTGACATGATGTCACGTGACATGATGTCCTGTGACGTGATGTCCTGTGACATGATGTCACGTGACATGATGTCACGTGACATGATGTCCTGTGACATGATGTCACGTGACATGATGTCACGTGACATGATGTCCTGTGACATGATGTCCTGTGACATGATGTCCTGTGACATGATGTCCTGTGACATGATGTCACGTGACATGATGTCCTGTGACATGATGTCCTGTGACATGATGTCACGTGACATGATGTCCTGTGACATGATGTCACGTGACATGATGTCTTGTGACATGATGTCCTGTGACATGATGTCCTGTGACATGATGTCCTGTGACATGATGTCCTGTGACATGATGTCCTGTGACATGATGTCCTGTGACATGATGTCCTGTGACCTGATGTCCTGTGACCTGATGTCAAGTGACCTGATGTCACGTGACATGATGTCCTGTGACGTGATGTCCGGTGACATGATGTCCTGTGACATGATGTCACGTGACATGATGTCACGTGACATGAGGTCCTGTGACATGATGTCCTGTGATATGATGTCCTGTGACATGATGTCACGTGACCTGATGTCATGTGACATGATGTCCTGTGACATGATGTCCGGTGACATGATGTCCTGTGACATGATGTCACGTGACATGATGTCACGTGACATGAGGTCCTGTGACATGATGTCCTGTGACATGATGTCCTGTGACATGATGTCCTGTGACATGATGTCCTGTGACATGAGGTCCTGTGACCTGATGTCACGTGACATGATGTCACGTGACATGATGTCCTGTGACATGATGTCCTGTGACATGATGTCCTGTGACATGATGTCACGTGACATGATGTCCTGTGACATGATGTCACGTGACATGATGTCCTGTGACATGATGTCACGTGACATGATGTCCTGTGACATGATGTCCTGTGACATGATGTCACGTGACATGATGTCCTGTGACATGATGTCCTGTGACATGATGTCCTGTGACATGATGTCACGTGACATGATGTCCTGTGACATGATGTCACGTGACATGATGTCCTGTGACATGATGTCCTGTGACATGATGTCCTGTGACATGATGTCCCGTGACATGATGTCCTGTGACATGATGTCCTGTGACATAATGTCACGTGACATGATGTCCTGTGACATGATGTCCTGTGACATGATGTCACGTGACATGATGTCACGTGACATGATGTCACGTGACATGATGTCACGTGACATGATGTCACGTGACATGATGTCACGTGACATGATGTCCTCTGACATGATGTCCTGTGACATGATGTCCTGTGACATGATGTCCTGTGACATGATGTCACGTGACATGATGTCCTGTGACATGATGTCCTGTGACATGATGTCACGTGACATGATGTCACGTGACATGATGTCCTGTGACATGATGTCACGTGACATGATGTCACGTGACATGATGTCCTGTGACATGATGTCCTGTGACATGATGTCCTGTGACATGATGTCCTGTGACATGATGTCCTGTGACATGATGTCACGTGACATGATGTCCTGTGACATGATGTCCTGTGACATGATGTCACGTGACATGATGTCCTGTGACATGATGTCACGTGACATGATGTCTTGTGACATGATGTCCTGTGACATGATGTCCTGTGACATGATGTCCTGTGACATGATGTCCTGTGACATGATGTCTTGTGACATGATGTCCTGTGACAAGATGTCCTGTGACCTGATGTCCTGTGACCTGATGTCACGTGACCTGATGTCACGTGACATGATGTCCTGTGACATGATGTCCGGTGACATGATGTCCTGTGACATGATGTCACGTGACATGATGTCACGTGACATGAGGTCCTGTGACATGATGTCCTGTGACATGATGTCACGTGACCTGATGTCACGTGACATGATGTCCTGTGACATGATGTCCGGTGACATGATGTCCTGTGACATGATGTCACGTGACATGATGTCACGTGACATGAGGTCCTGTGACATGATGTCCTGTGACATGATGTCCTGTGACATGATGTCCTGCCACATGATGTCCTGTGACCTGATGTCACGTGACATGATGTCACGTGACATGATGTCCTGTGACATGATGTCCTGTGACATGATGTCCTGTGACATGATGTCACGTGACATGATGTCCCGTGACATGATGTCACGTGACATGATGTCCTGTGACATGATGTCCTGTGACATGATGTCCTGTGACATGATGTCCCGTGACATGATGTCCTGTGACATGATGTCCTGTGACATGATGTCACGTGACATGATGTCCTGTGACATGATGTCCTGTGACATGATGTCCTCTGACGTGATGTCCTGTGACATGATGTCACGTGACATGATGTCCTGTGACATGATGTCCTGTGACATGATGTCACGTGACATGATGTCCTGTGACATGAAGTCACGTGACATGATGTCCTGTGACATGATGTCCTGTGACATGATGTCCTGTGACATGATGTCACGTGACATGATGTCCTGTGACATGATGTCCTGTGACATGATGTCCTGTGACATGATGTCCTGTGACATGATGTCCGACATGATGTCCTGTGACCTGATGTCCTGTGACCTGATGTCCTGTGACCTGATGTCCTGTGACCTGATGTCCTGTGACCTGATGTCCTGTGACCTGATGTCCTGTGACCTGATGTCCTGTGACATGATGTCCTGTGACATGATGTCACGTGACATGATGTCACGTGACATGATGTCCTGTGACATGATGTCCTGTGACATGATGTCCTGTGACATGATGTCCTGTGACATGATGTCACGTGACATGATGTCACGTGACATGATGTCACGTGACATGATGTCACGTGACATGATGTCACGTGACATGATGTCCTGTGACATGATGTCACGTGACATGATGTCACGTGACATGATGTCACGTGACATGATGTCCTGTGACGTGATGTCACGTGACGTGATGTCACGTGACGTGATGTCACGTGACAAGATGTCCTGTGACATGATGTCACGTGACATGATTCCCTGTGACATGATGTCCTGTGACATGATGTCACGTGACATGATGTCACGTGACATGATGTCCTGTGACATGATGTCCTGTGACATGATGTCACGTGACATGATGTCACGTGACATGATGTCACGTGACATGATGTCCTGTGACATGATGTCCTGTGACATGATGTCCTGTGACATGATGTCACGTGACATGATGTCCTGTGACATGATGTCACGTGACATGATGTCACGTGACATGATGTCACGTGACATGATGTCCTGTGACATGATGTCACGTGACATGATGTCCTGTGACATGATGTCCTGTGACATGATGTCCTGTGACATGATGTCACGTGACATGATGTCACGTGACATGATGTCCTGTGACATGATGTCCTGTGACATGATGTCACGTGACATGATGTCACGTGACATGATGTCACGTGACATGATGTCCTGTGACATGATGTCCTGTGACATGATGTCCTGTGACATGAGGTCCTGTGACCTGATGTCACGTGACATGATGTCACGTGACATGATGTCCTGTGACATGATGTCCTGTGACATGATGTCCTGTGACATGATGTCCCGTGACATGATGTCCTGTGACATGATGTCCTGTGACCTGATGTCCCGTGACATGATGTCACGTGACATGATGTCCTGTGACATGATGTCCTGTGACATGATGTCCTGTGACATGATGTCCCGTGACATGATGTCCTGTGACATGATGTCCTGTGACATGATGTCACGTGACATGATGTCCTGTGACATGATGTCCTGTGACATGATGTCCTCTGACATGATGTCCTGTGACATGAAGTCACGTGACATGATGTCCTGTGACATGATGTCCTGTGACATGATGTCCTGTGACATGATGTCACGTGACATGATGTCCTGTGACATGATGTCCTGTGACATGATGTCCTGTGACATGATGTCCTGTGACATGATGTCCGACATGATGTCCTGTGACCTGATGTCCTGTGACCTGATGTCCTGTGACCTGATGTCCTGTGACCTGATGTCCTGTGACCTGATGTCCTGTGACATGATGTCCTGTGACATGATGTCACGTGACATGATGTCACGTGACATGATGTCACGTGACATGATGTCACGTGACATGATGTCCTGTGACATGATGTCCTGTGACATGATGTCACGTGACATGATGTCACGTGACATGATGTCCTGTGACATGATGTCACGTGACATGATGTCACGTGACATGATGTCCTGTGACATGATGTCCTGTGACGTGATGTCACGTGACGTGATGTCACGTGACAAGATGTCCTGTGACATGATGTCACGTGACATGATTCCCTGTGACATGATGTCCTGTGACATGATGTCACGTGACATGATGTCACGTGACATGATGTCCTGTGACATGATGTCCTGTGACATGATGTCACGTGACATGATGTCACGTGACATGATGTCACGTGACATGATGTCCTGTGACATGATGTCCTGTGACATGATGTCCTGTGACATGATGTCACGTGACATGATGTCCTGTGACATGATGTCACGTGACATGATGTCACGTGACATGATGTCACGTGACATGATGTCCTGTGACATGATGTCACGTGACATGATGTCCTGTGACATGATGTCCTGTGACATGATTTCCTGTGACATGATGTCACGTGACATGATGTCACGTGACATGATGTCCTGTGACATGATGTCCTGTGACATGATGTCACGTGACATGATGTCACGTGACATGATGTCACGTGACATGATGTCCTGTGACATGATGTCCTGTGACATGATGTCACGTGACATGAGGTCACGTGACATGATGTCACGTGACATGATGTCCTGTGACATGATGTCCTGTGACATGATGTCACGTGACATGATGTCCTGTGACATGATGTCACATGACATGATGTCCTGTGACATGATGTCACGTGACATGATATCACGTGACATGATGTCCTGTGACATGATGTCCTGTGACATGATGTCCTGTGACATGATGTCACGTGACATGATGTCCTGTGACATGATGTCACGTGACATGATGTCCTGTGACATGATGTCACGTGACATGATGTCCTGTGACATGATGTCCTGTGACATGATGTCCTGTGACATGATGTCCTGTGACATGATGTCACGTGACATGATGTCACGTGACATGATGTCCTGTGACGACATCATGTCACGTGACATGATGTCCTGTGACGTGATGTCACATGACATGATGTCCTGTGACACGATGTCCTGTGACATGATGTCACGTGACATGATGTCACGTGACATGATGTCACGTGACATGATGTCACGTGACATGATGTCCTGTGACATGATTCTCCTGTGACATGATTCTCCTGTGACATGATTCTCCTGTGACATGATGTCCTGTGACATGATGTCCTGTGACATGATGTCCTGTGACATGATGTCACGTGACATGATGTCACGTGACATGATGTCCTGTGACATGATGTCCTGTGACATGATGTCCTGTGACATGATGTCCTGTGACATGATGTCACGTGACATGATGTCCTGTGACATGATGTCCTGTGACATAATGTCACGTGACATGATGTCCTGTGACATGATGTCCTGGGACATGATGTCCTGTGACATGATGTCCTGTGACATGATGTCCTGTGACATGATGTCCTGTGACATGATGTCACGTGACATGATGTCCTTTGACATGATGTCCTGTGACATGATGTCCTGTGACATGATGTCCTGTGACATAATGTCACGTGACATTATGTCCTGTGACATGATGTCCTGTGACATGATGTCCTGTGACATGACGTCACATGACATGATGTCCTGTGACATGATGTCACGTGACATGATGTCACGTGACATGATGTCCTGTGACTTGATGTCCTGTGACATGATGTCACGTGACATGATGTCCTGTGACATGATGTCACGTGACATGATGTCCTGTGACATGATGTCCTGTGACATGATGTCCTGTGACTTGATGTCCTGTGACATGATGTCCTGTGACATGATGTCACGTGACATGATGTCCTGTGACATGATGTCCTGTGACATGATGTCACGTGACATGATGTCCTGTGACATGATGTCCTGTGACATGATGTCCTGTGACATGATGTCACGTGACATGATGTCCTGTGACATGATGTCACGTGACATGATGTCACGTGACATGATGTCCTGTGACATGATGTCCTGTGACATGATGTCCTGTGACTTGATGTCCTGTGACATGATGTCCTGTGACATGATGTCACGTGACATGATGTCCTGTGACATGATGTCCTGTGACATGATGTCCTGTGACATGATGTCACGTGACATGATGTCCTTTGACATGATGTCCTGTGACATGATGTCCTGTGACATGATGTCCTGTGACATAATGTCACGTGACATTATGTTTCTGTGACATGATGTCCTGTGACATGATGTCCTGTGACATGACGTCACATGACATGATGTCCTGTGACATGATGTCACGTGACATGATGTCCTGTGACATGATGTCCTGTGACATGATGTCCTGTGACATGATGTCACGTGACATGATGTCCTGTGACATGATGTCACGTGACATGATGTCACGTGACATGAAGTCACGTGACATGATGTCCTGTGACATGATGTCCTGTGACATGATGTCACGTGACATGATGTCACGTGACATGATGTCCTGTGACATGATGTCCTGTGACATGATGTCCTGTGACATGATGTCACGTGACATGATGTCCTGTGACATGATGTCACGTGACATGATGTCACGTGACATGATGTCCTGTGACATGATGTCCTGTGACATGATGTCGTGTGACATGATGTCCTGTGACATGATGTCACGTGACATGATGTCACGTGACATGATGTCCTGTGACATGATGTCCTGTGACATGATGTCCTGTGACATGATGTCACGTGACATGATGTCACGTGACATGATGTCCTGTGACATGATGTCCTGTGACATGATGTCACGTGACATGATGTCACGTGACATGATGTCCTGTGACATGATGTCACGTGACATGATGTCCTGTGACATGATGTCCTGTGACATAATGTCCTGTGACATGAGGTCCTGTGACATGATGTCCGACATGATGTCCTGTGACATCATGTCACGTTACATGATGTCACGTGACATGATGTCCTGTGACATGATGTCCTGTGACATGATGTCCTGTGACATGATGTCACGTGACATGATGTCCTGTGACATGATGTCCTGTGACATGATGTCACGTGACATGATGTCCTGTGACATGATGTCACGTGACATGATGTCACGTGACATGATGTCACGTGACATGATGTCACGTGACATGATGTCACGTGACATGATGTCTTGCTACATGATGTCCTGTGACATGATGTCACGTGACATGATGTCACGTGACATGATGTCACGTGACATGATGTCCTGTGACATGATGTCCTGTGACATGATGTCCTGTGACATGATGTCCTGTGACATGATGTCCTGTGACATGATGTCCTGTGACATGATGTCCTGTGACATGATGTCCTGTGACATGATGTCACGTGACATGATGTCCTGTGACATGATGTCCTGTGACATGATGTCCTGTGACATGATGTCCTGTGACATGATGTCACGTGACATGATGTCACGTGACATGATGTCACGTGACATGATGTCCTGTGACATGATGTCACGTGACATGATGTCACGTGACATGATGTCACGTGACATGATGTCCTGTGACATGATGTCCTGTGACATGATGTCCTGTGACATGATGTCCTGTGACATGATGTCACGTGACATGATGTCACGTGACATGATGTCCTGTGACATGATGTCACGTGACATGATGTCTTGTGACATGATGTCCTGTGACATGATGTCACGTGACATGATGTCCTGTGACATGATGTCACGTGACATGATGTCCTGTGACCTGATGTCCTGTGACATGATGTCCTGTGACATGATGTCCTGTGACATGATGTCCTGTGACATGATGTCACGTGACATGATGTCCTGTGACATGATGTCACATGACATGATGTCCTGTGACATGATGTCCTGTGACACGATGTCCTGTGACATGATGTCACGTGACATGATGTCACGTGACATGATGTCACGTGACATGATGTCACGTGACATGATGTCACTTGACATGATGTCCTGTGACATGATGTCCTGTGACATGATGTCACGTGACATGATGTCCTGTGACATGATGTCCTGTGACATGATGTCCTGTGACATGATGTCCTGTGACATGATGTCCTGTGACATGATGTCCTGTGACATGATGTCACGTGACATGATGTCCTGTGACATGATGTCCTGTGACATGATGTCCCGTGACATGATGTCACGTGACATGATGTCCTGTGACATGATGTCCCGTGACATGATGTCCCGTGACATGATGTCCCGTGACATGATGTCCCGTGACATGATGTCCTGTGACATGATGTCACGTGACATGATGTCACGTGACATGATGTCCTGTGACATGATGTCCTGTGACATGATGTCCTGTGACATGATGTCACACGACATGATGTCCTGTGACATGATGTCCTGTGACATGATGTCACGTGACATGATGTCCTGTGACATGATGTCCTGTGACATGATGTCACGTGACATGATGTCCTGTGACATGATGTCACGTGACATGATGTCCTGTGACATGATGTCCTGTGACATGATGTCCTGTGACATGATGTCACGTGACATGATGTCCTGTGACATGATGTCACGTGACATGATGTCACGTGACATGATGTCCTGTGACCTGATGTCCTGTGACATGATGTCCTGTCACTTGATGTCCTGTGACATGATGTCCTGTGACATGATGTCCTGTGACATGATGTCACGTGACATGATGTCCTGTGACATGATGTCCTGTGACATGATGTCACGTGACATGATGTCACGTGACATGATGTCACGTGACATGATGTCCTGTGACATGATGTCCTGTGACATGATGTCACGTGACATGATGTCACGTGACATGATGTCACGTGACATGATGTCACGTGACATGATGTCCTGTGACATGATGTCACGTGACATGATGTCACGTGACATGACGTCCTGTGACATGATGTCCTGTGACATGATGTCCTGTGACATGATGTCACGTGACATGATGTCCTGTGACATGATGTCACGTGACATGATGTCACGTGACATGATGTCCTGTGACATGATGTCCTGTGATATGATGTCCTGTGACATGATGTCCTGTGACATGATGTCCTGTGACATGATGTCACGTGACATGATGTCCTGTGACATGATGTCCTGTGACATGATGTCCTGTGACATGATGTCCCGTGACATGATGTCACGTGACATGATGTCCTGTGACATGATGTCACGTCACATGATGTCACGTGACATGATGTCCTGTGACATGATGTCCTGTGACATGATGTCACGTGACATGATGTCCTGTGACATGATGTCCTGTGACACGATGTCCTGTGACATGATGTCACGTGACATGGTGACCCGATGTCACGTGACATGATGTCCTGTGACATGATGTCACGTGACATGATGTCCTGTGACATGATGTCCTGTGACCTGATGTCCTGTGACATGATGTCCTGTGACATGATGTCCTGTGACATGATGTCCTGTGACATGATGTCCTGTGACATGATGTCACGTGACATGATGTCACGTGACATGATGTCCTGTGACATGATGTCACGTGACATGATGTCCTGTGACATGATGTCACGTGACATGATGTCACGTGACATGATGTCACGTGATATGATGTCACGTGACATGATGTCCTGTGACATGATGTCCTGTGACATGATGTCCTGTGACATGATGTCCTGTGACATGATGTCCTGTGACATGATGTCACGTGACACGATGTCCTGTGACATGATGTCCTGTGACACGATGTCCTGTGACATGATGTCACGTGACATGGTGACATGATGTCACGTGACATGATGTCCTGTGACATGATGTCACGTGACATGATGTCCTGTGACATGATGTCCTGTGACCTGATGTCACGTGACATGATGTCCTGTGACATGATGTCCTGTGACATGATGTCCTGTGACATGATGTCCTGTGACATGATGTCACGTGACATGATGTCCTGTGACATGATGTCCTGTGACATGATGTCCTGTGACATGATGTCACGTGACATGATGTCCTGTGACATGATGTCACGTGACATGATGTCACGTGACATGATGTCCTGTGACATGATGTCCTGTGACACGATGTCCTGTGACATGATGTCACGTGACATGGTGACATGATGTCACGTGACATGATGTCCTGTGACATGATGTCACGTGACACGATGTCCTGTGACATGATGTCCTGTGACCTGATGTCACGTGACATGATGTCCTGTGACATGATGTCCTGTGACATGATGTCCTGTGACATGATGTCCTGTGACATGATGTCCTGTGACATGATGTCACGTGACATGATGTCCTGTGACATGATGTCCTGTGACATGATGTCCTGTGACATGATGTCCTGTGACATGATGTCCCGTGACATGATGTCACGTGACATGATGTCACGTGACATGATGTCCTGTGACATGATGTCACGTGACATGATGTCACTTGACGTGATGTCCTGTGACATGATGACATGATGTCACGTGACATGATGTCCTGTGACATGATGTCCTGTGACATGATGTCACGTGACATGATGTCACGTGACATGATGTCACGTGACATGATGTCACGTGACATGATGTCACGTGACATGATGTCCTGTGACATGATGTCACGTGACATGATGTCACGTGACATGATGTCCTGTGACATGATGTCACGTGACATGATGTCACGTGACATGATGTCACGTGACATGATGTCACGTGACATGATGTCACGTGACATGATGTCCTGTGGCATGATGTCCTGTGACATGATGTCACGTGACATGATGTCCTGTGACATGATGTCACGTGACATGATGTCACGTGACATGATGTCCTGTGACATGATGTAATGTGACATGATGTCCTGTGACATGATGTCCTGTGACATGATGTCACGTGACATGATGTCCTGTGACATGATGTCCTGTGACATGATGTCCTGTGACATGATGTCCTGTGACATGATGTCCTGTGACATGATGTCACGTGACATGATGTCACGTGACATGATGTCCTGTGACATGATGTCACGTGACATGATGTCCTGTGACATGATGTCACGTGACATGATGTCACGTGACATGATGTCCTGTGACATGATGTCCTGTGACACGATGTCACGTGACATGGTGACATGTTGTCACGTGACATGATGTCACGTGACATGATGTCCTGTGACATGATGTCCTGTGACATGATGTCACGTGACATGATGTCCTGTGACATGATGTCCTGTGACATGATGTCCTGTGACATGATGTCCTGTGACATGATGTCCTGTGACATGATGTCACGTGACATGATGTCACGTGACATGATGTCCTGTGACATGATGTCCTGTGACATGATGTCACGTGACATGATGTCCTGTGACATGATGTCACGTGACATGATGTCACGTGACATGATGTCCTGTGACATGATGTCCTGTGACATGATGTCCTGTGACTTGATGTCCTGTGACATGATGTCCTGTGACATGATGTCACGTGACATGATGTCCTGTGACCTGATGTCCTGTGACATGATGTCACGTGACATGATGTCCTGTGACATGATGTCCTGTGACATGATGTCCTGTGACATGATGTCCTGTGACATGATGTCACGTGACATGATGTCCTGTGACATGATGTCCTGTGACATGATGTCACGTGACATGATGTCACGTGACATGATGTCACGTGACATGATGTCACGTGACATGATGTCACGTGACATGATGTCCTGTGACATGATGTCACGTGACATGATGTCACGTGACATGATGTCACGTGACATGATGTCCTGTGACATGATGTCCTGTGACATGATGTCACGTGACATGATGTCCTGTGACATGATGTCACGTGACATGATGTCACGTGACATGATGTCCTGTGACATGATGTCCTGTGACATGATGTCCTGTGACATGATGTCCTGTGACATGATGTCCTGTGACATGATGTCACGTGACATGATGTCCTGTGACATGATGTCCTGTGACATGATGTCCTGTGACATGATGTCCTGTGACATGATGTCACGTGACATGATGTCCTGTGACATGATGTCACGTGACATGATGTCACGTGACATGATGTCCTGTGACATCATGTCCTGTGACATGATGTCACGTGACATGATGTCCTGTGACATGATGTCACGTGACATGATGTCACGTGACATGATGTCCTGTGACATGATGTCCTGTGACACGATGTCCTGTGACATGATGTCACGTGACATGGTGACATGATGTCACGTGACATGATGTCCTGTGACATGATGTCCTGTGACATGATGTCCTGTGACCTGATGTCACGTGACATGATGTCCTGTGACATGATGTCCTGTGACATGATGTCCTGTGACATGATGTCCTGTGACATGATGTCACGTGACATGATGTCCTGTGACATGATGTCCTATGACATGATGTCACGTGACATGATGTCCTGTGACATGATGTCACGTGACATGATGTCACGTGACATGATGTCACGTGACATGATGTCCTGCGACATGATGTCCTGTGACATGATGTCCTGTGACATGATGTCCTGTGACATGATGTCACGTGACACGATGTCCTGTGACACGATGTCCTGTGACACGATGTCCTTTGACATGATGTCACGTGACATGATGTCACGTGACATGATGTCACGTGACATGATGTCCTGTGACATGATGTCCTGTGACATGATGTCCTGTGACATTATGTCCTGTGACATGATGTCCTGTGACATGATGTCACGTGACATGATGTCCTGTGACATGATGTCCTGTGACATGATGTCACGTGACATGATGTCCTGTGACATGATGTCCTGTGACATGATGTCACGTGACATGATGTCACGTGACATGATGTCCTGTGACATGATGTCCTGTGACATGATGTCCTGTGACATGATGTCACGTGACATGATGTCCTGTGACATGATGTCACGTGACATGATGTCACGTGACATGATGTCCTGTGACATGATGTCCTGTGACATGATGTCCTGTGACATGATGTCACGTGACATGATGTCACGTGACATGATGTGCTGTGACATGATGTCCTGTGACATGATGTCCTGTGACATGATGTCCTGTGACATGATGTCACGTGACATGATGTCCTGTGACATGATGTCACGTGACATGATGTCACGTGACGTGATGTCACGTGACATGATGTCACGTGACATGATGTCCTGTGACATGATGTCCTGTGACATGATGTCACGTGACATGATGTCCTGTGACATGATGTCACGTGACATGATGTCACGTGACATGATGTCCTGTGACATGATGTCCTGTGACATGATGTCACGTGACATGATGTGCTGTGACACGATGTCCTGTGACACGATGTCCTGTGACATGATGTCACGTGACCTGATGTCACGTGACATGATGTCCTGTGACATGATGTCCTGTGACATGATGTCCTGTGACATGATGTCCTGTGACATGATGTCCTGTGACATGATGTCCTGTGACATGATGTCACGTGACATGATGTCACGTGACATGATGTCCTGTGACATGATGTCCTGTGACATGATGTCCTGTGACATGATGTCACGTGACATGATGTCCTGTGACATGATGTCACGTGACATGATGTCACGTGACATGATGTCCTGTGACATGATGTCCTGTGACATGATGTCCTGTGACATGATGTCCTGTGACATGATGTCCTGTGACATGATGTCACGTGACATGATGTCACGTGACATGATGTCACGTGACATGATGTCCTGTGACATGATGTCCTGTGACATGATGTCACGTGACATGATGTCCTGTGACATGATGTCACGTGACATGATGTCACGTGACATGATGTCCTGTGACATGATGTCACGTGACATGATGTCCCGTGACATGATGTCCTGTGACATGATGTCACGTGACATGATGTCCTGTGACATGATGTCACGTGACATGATGTCACGTGACATGATGTCACGTGACATGGTGTCACGTGACATGATGTCCTGTGACATGATGTCACGTGACATGATGTCCCGTGACATGATGTCACGTGACATGATGTCACGTGACATGATGTCCTGTGACATGATGTCCTGTGACATGATGTCCTGTGACATGATGTCACGTGACATGATGTCACGTGACATGATGTCCTGTGACATGATGTCCTGTGACATGATGTCCTGTGACATGATGTCACGTGACATGATGTCACGTGACATGATGTCACGTGACATGATGTCACGTGACATGATGTCCTGTGACATGATGTCCTGTGACATGATGTCACGTGACATGATGTCCTGTGACATGATGTCACGTGACATGATGTCACGTGACATGATGTCCTGTGACATGATGTCCTGTGACACGATGTCCTGTGACATGATGTCACAGGACATGGTGACATGATGTCACGTGACATGATGTCCTGTGACATGATGTCACGTGACATGATGTCCTGTGACATGATGTCCTGTGACCTGATGTCACGTGACATGATGTCCTGTGACATGATGTCCTGTGACATGATGTCCTGTGACATGATGTCACGTGACATGATGTCTCGTGACATGATGTCCTGTGACATGATGTCACGTGACATGATGTCCTGTGACATGATGTCACGTGACATGATGTCACGTGACATGATGTCACGTGACATGATGTCACGTGACATGATGTCCTGTGACATGATGTCCTGTGACATGATGTCACGTGACACGATGTCCTGTGACACGATGTCCTGTGACATGATGTCACGTGACATGATGTCACGTGACATGATGTCACGTGACATGATGTCACGTGACATGATGTCACTTGACGTGATGTCCTGTGACATGATGTCCTGTGACATGATGTCCTGTGACATGATGTCCTGTGACATGATGTCACGTGACATGATGTCCTGTGACATGATGTCCTGTGACATGATGTCACGTGACATGATGTCCTGTGACATGATGTCACGTGACATGATGTCACGTGACATGATGTCACGTGACATGATGTCCTGTGACATGATGTCACGTGACATGATGTCACGTGACATGATGTCCTGTGACATGATGTCACGTGACATGATGTCACGTGACATGATGTCCTGTGACATGATGTCCTGTGAC